>JAOTRH010073787.1:0-17689 GCA_034768845.1 Heliamphora exappendiculata | reverse complement strand
ACCCGATATTTACTCACAAATTAAAGCATACATGCATTTAATATATCCGCCCAAAAGGCTTACATTACACGGTTCCAGCACTGGAAAAACATGTAAACATACAGAGTTCAAAAGAAAAAAAAAGAAAGACTATAACTCTTCTGCCACTCCAGCAACCCCGAATCAACTTGCGTGACCGGTACCGGAAAAATATTTCGACTCCCACACCGTGAGCCAATGCGCGGCATAAACTAGATAAGCATGCAATATAAACAAAACATGTTCGAAAAACGAGATACAATTTTTGACTCACACGAGCCATAAAAACGGTTTTATACGAGAACTCCCAAGAGTCTCAAAGAAAATAGTTTTAAAAACGGTTTTGTATCACGACTCATAAGTGCCTAGAATATAACTTGATATATAGGTATAATACAATGCTCCACCAGCAAGGATAAACTCCTACGAGCCAAGACTCCCACGAGCCCCACATGCAACACAAAATCGATTCTCACAAGCCTTATTAATAGTTCTATCACATAGATAAAAATTTATACTCAAACACACATCCACGAGATAAAATCGCAAACCACGGGATAATACCGCACACCACGGGATAACACTGCACACCACAGGATAATACCATATACCATGGGATAATACCGAATACTACGGGATAACACCAAATCAACATATGCATATGTAAAACAAAAGCCTTAAATGCTTCAAGATCACATTTGACCACATAGGACCACATACCCGTCCTACAACATGTAAGAATAAAACTTACCATATATCTATAAGCACATAAACACATATAACCATGACGTTCCACATAACGATGCCACATAAACTGACATGATATCACATGCCACACACCCTTCATTCGCTCACCCGAATGACCTGTCTACTCACCAGGACAACCAACGAAGCCCACACACACCCTGCACAACCCACGATGCCTACACGAGCCCAACACAACCCCACGATACCCACACAGCCAACAGAGACCCACAACGCCCAGATGTCCTGTACTTAACGGTGCACCAACCACCACGCACACAACCATGCCCCAATACCCCGCATGAAATGACCAACACCCTCTCAGTGACTTCAATCGATAGGACCCCATAATCCAATCAACTGAAAAATCACTAGAGGAGAGCATTCGATCGAGCCCCATAACTCAATCGACCGAGAGGCCACCACACGACCAACCAAAACCACCAAAACGCCCACACAGGTCCCCAGTCGACTAACCTCCCATGATCAGTGGACTAAAAACACACTGGAAATCAAGAAAAACCAAAACAGAATCAACTCAGTCGACTAACCTCCCAGGTCCAGTCGACTGACCTCCCAAAACCATGATCCAGTTGACTGACCTCCCAGGTCAGTCGATTGACCCACGGTAGAAACAGTTTTTGAGCTACTGTTCCAGCCCTCTCGAACTCAAAATGAAACCTCGAAACTCCCATCCAACACCTCGGACATACACACGCCCAAGCCTAACACCAAAACCACGAAAGAAACACTCAAAACACAATTGCATCCAACCGAAATCGACGAAAAATGGTTTTGAACCCATAACCCAACTGTGAAACATAAGGCAATTTCTTGCATTTAAAACGGTAAAAGCACGCACGATTTCACTTAGCACCCTTATAAGACCTGATAGTCTAGGATCCTACCTCGTTGAGTTAAAAACTTGATGCCTCAATCTACGTGTAAAAATTAAACTTTGTCGAAATAAAATTCTGTCCGGATGAACGTGTAGCCCTCGATGCCAATAGCAAGGATCCGATGTTGGATTGTCGAAAATTGAACCCCAGGCCCCCAAGAATTTAGAGAGAAAGCAGAGAGAAAAAGAGAACTTAGTGAATAAGTTTTAAAAATATCTAACGCCAGATATTTATAAGCCACGAAAATATCTTTTTTTTTGAAAGCCGCATCACAGCAAACCCTGCATGCATATCTAAACCCGAACATGCGTAAAAAATGCATATAAACATGCTGAAACGAAAACAACAAACACGTGTCGAAAATTGCCAAAAAAAGGGTTAGGGTCTCACAACTCTACCCCCCTTAAAAGAATTTCATCCCCGAAATTCAGTACAAGGTCAAAAGAAAACAAACTGTCGATCGCAATCGACACAGGTATAAGAGATGGCTAGCCAAACCATTCCTAGGATACAATCAAACAAGGTCAGGCATCCTAAACAATGGCCAACTATCTCAAGGACACTAGATCTACAACTCACCCCAACCTCACCAACCACTGTCTCACCACAACATACCACCAACGGAGTCCATCACCAACTCCCCAAACTGATGAAATGAAGAAAATGGCCCAAAAGGTGCACATTCAGAGAGTACCTCTGTGCAATGGAGAAACATATGTATCATCTGGTACAATAGGTGCCCTAGAAGAACTAGGAGCTGTAAGTGTATACGCTCAGCCCTGCGTCATCCTGGTCTGTCTGCCATAACCCGGCACTGCCGGCTGCCACACCGACTGTACTGAAGCACCCCCACCTGCTATTCGGGAAGCCTGAACTACAGGATGCTGCTGTCGATCCTACATAAATTAACCCCTGGTGTGCCTACTGTGCTTAGCGTACTCTCTCTCTAGGGACAGGTCTTGCGAATATGTCCCGTCTGACCACATTTATAGAAAATCAATAGCTCCCTCCCCTGTGACTAATCTGGTACAAAACTCTGGGACTACCTCAATTGTGGATCTCAGAACTGCCTCAGTTGCATAAAATCTGGCACACGATGCCCTGGCTGTCCACACCGATAACATCTACCCTCCCTCTACTCTGGCCTCCTCGATGAAGCCACCGATGGTGTTGGTGTAGAAAATTATTGTGGTAATTCGGATGGATGAAAACTAAGGCCAGAGGACTTCTGCCTCTTGCCGGAACGCCCACCTGTTTGTATCTCTGTCCCACCTTGTGGTGTTCTAGTCTCCCTGGAAGCTTGAATCTCTACCAAGGTATTCTCAATCCTCACAGCTGCCTCCACCAGCTCTGTAAACACACGTAGCCCCATGTCGGCCACTCTCTCTCTAATTGCGGGCCTCAAACCCTGCTCAAACTGCCTTGACCTCATCTTATCGGTCGCCACCGACTCCGATGCAAAACAAGACAGGCTAGTAAACCTGGCCTCATACTACATAGCACCCATCGCTCCTTGGGTGAGAGTTTAGAACTCCTCTCTATACAAGTCTCTAGATGAAGCAGGAAAATATTTCTGTAGAAAAACTCTAGCAAAAGCTACCCATGTGACCCCCACAGTATTTCTGGCATACTTCCACCACTTATGAGCATCACCCCTCAGCTGAAACGTGGAAAAAACCCGCAACTCATCCTCAACTATTTGTAGCGTGTTAAGGATTCGAGTCATTAGCTCCAACCACTCTGTAGCCACTGTAGGATCAAGGTCCCTAGCAAAAGTAGGAGGATCCATATGCCTGAACTTTTGCATCACCACTGTAGCCCTCGACTCAGGCACTCCCTCTCTAACGGTCTTACCCCTAGCTGCCTCAACCAACTGCTGGATAGAGCCAACCAGCACACGCTGCAACTCAGTCGCGTCCATCAGTCTCTGGGGAGCATTTGCATCCCCAGCATCAGGGATAGGCACATCTCCTGGGCCAAAACCACGGCCACGGCCTCGCCCTCTCCATGAAGACATCATGTCTACATGAAAGAAACATAGAACATAAGATGCAACATATAAGTACGAACCACATAAGCATGCTAACGCGTAGTCATGTCGGTTCATGCTAAACAAACTCCACATACCGAGAAGAACCGACAAGAGTGACTCATCAATCTGGATAACCTACTCAGACTCCCTGCTAGAAATCACGTCAGCTAAACGCGTTTTTAACTTGGTTCACAGGTTTGTTAATCCAAATGCCCAAAGGTAGGACTAATCAATTCCAAGGTTCAACCGCCATGCTCACATATACACAACATTCACATATTCCCTGCATGCCAATACATTTATGTTATTAAAACATCTAAACACATGTAGTCAAGCACACACAATCAACCTCACACGGTGATGCACCCTCTTTCCACGGTTCTTAGATATTCGAACCCAGAGCTCTGATACCATTCTATCACGCCCCAAACTCCGGGTCACGTGAAATACCCATAAACAACCATACAAACATCCAACCCGATGTTTACTCACAAATTAAAGCATACATGTATTTAATTTATTCGCCCAAAAGGCTTACATTACACGGTTCTAACACTGGAAAAACCTGTAAACATACAGAGTTTAAAAGAACAAAAAGGAAGACTATAACTCTTCCGCCACTCCAGCCACCCTGAATCAACCTACGTGACCGGTACCTGAAAAACATTTCAAATTCCACGCCGTGAGCCAAAACTCAGCAGAAACTAAGCATGCATGCAATATAATCAAAACATGCTCAAAAAATGAGATGCAATTTTTGACTCACACGAACCATAAAAATAATTTTATACGAGAACTCCCAAGAGTCTCAAAGAAAACAGTTTTGAAAATGGTTTTGTATCACGACTCATCAAAGCTTAGAAAGTAATTTGATATATTGGAATAATACAGTGCTTCACCAGCAAGGATAGACTCCTACGAGCAATGACTCTCACGAGCCCCACATACAACACAAAACTGACTCTCACAAGCCTTATTAACAGTTCTATCACATAGATAAAGATCTATACTCAAACACACATCCACGGGATAAAACTACAAATCATGGGATAATACCGCATACCACGGGATAACACCGAACACTTTGGGATAACACCAAACACTATGGGATGACACCGAATCAACAGATGCAGATACAAAACCAAAGCCTAAAATGCTTCACGATCACATATGACCACATAAAACACATACTCGTCCTACAACATGCAAGAATAAAACTAACCATAGATCTATAAGCACAAAAACACATATAACCACGACATTCCACATAATGATGCCACGTAACCTGACATGACATCACATGCTACACACCCATCATTCACTCACCCGAATGACCTGTCCACAGACCGGGATAACCAACAATGCCCACACACCATGCATAACCCATGACACCTACACACGTCCAACACAAACCCACGACGCCCACACGGCCAACACGGACCCACGATGCTTACATGCTCTGCACCTAACGGTGCACCAACCACCACGCACACAATTGTGCCCCAAAACCCTGCATGAAATGACCAGCACCCTCTCTGTGACTTCAATCGACAAGACCCCATAATCCAATCAACTGAAAAATCACTAGAGAAGAGCATTCGATCGAGCCTCATAACTCAATCGACCGAGAGACCACCACACGACCAACCAAAACCACCGAAACGCCCACACAGGACCCCAGTCAACTGACCTCCTATGACCAGTCGACTGAAAACACACTGGAAACCAAGAAAATCCAAAACAGAATCAACTCAGTTGACTGGCTTCCCAAGTCTAGTCAACTGACCTCCCTGAACCACGATCCAGTCGACTGACCTCCCAGGTCAATCGACTGACCCACTGCGAAAATAGTTTTCGAGATACTGTTCTAGCCCTCTCGAACCCGAAACAAAATCTCAAAACTCCCATCCAACACCCTCGAACATACACACGCCCAAGCCTAACACCAAAACCCAGAAAGAAACACTCAAAACACGATTTCATCTTACCAAAATCGACGAGAAATGGTTTTGAACCCAAAACCCAACTATAAAATATAAAGCAATTTTATGCATTTTAAAATGGTAAAAGCACGCACGATTACACATAACACCATTATAAGACATGAGAGTCTAGGATCCTACATCGTTGAGTTAAAAACTCGACGCCTCGATCCACGTGCAAAAATTAAACTTTGCCAGAATAAAATTCTATTCGGATGAATGTGTAACCCTCGATGCCAATAGCAGGGATCCGCAATTTGATCGTCGAAAATTGAATCCTGGGCCCCAGAGAAGTTAGAGAGAAGGCAGAGAAAAAAAGAGAAAACTTAGCGAAGAAGTTTTGAAAATATCTAAGGCCAGATATTTATAGCCCACTAAAATATCTTCTTGTTTTTTTGAAACCCGCATCGCAGTGCTCAACGGCCCCGAGAACCAACCCTGCATGCATCTCTAAATTCGAGCATGCATAAAAAATGCATATAAACATGCTGAAACGAAAACGACAAACACGTGTCGAAAAATGCCAAAAAAGAAAACGGGTCAAGGTCTCACATAAATGTTTGTGAGAAAAATCTAACACGTTTGCTATTTTCAAATCTTTGTATCTCAAGTTAAATAATGATCAGGAAGGGAATAATCAACACATTACAAAGATTTGATCAGGTCATAGAAGAGAATTTGAGAATTCAGAATTCTCGAATTTCTGTGATGAACAGGGGATCTAGCACGAGTTCTCATCTCCAAAGACACCACAATAAAATAGTGTCATGAAACAAAAAAATTGGGTAGTACAGGAGATGGCACGAGTCATGTTTCATGGTAAAAATGTTCATCTCAGATTTTGGGTCGAGGACGTAAACACCGCTTGCTATGTGATTAATCGGGTATACTTACGGCCAGGCACAAAACAAACAACATATGAGTTGTGAAAAAGTAGAAATTCTAATGTGAAATATTTCAAAACTTTTGGAAGAAAATGTTACATATTAAAATATCGTGAGCAATTGAGTAAATTTGACTCCAGAAGTGATGATGGGATATTTCTTGGCTACTCCATCAATAGTAGATCTTATAAAGTTTTTAATTTACGCACTTCTACTATTATGGAATCTATTAATGTGGTTGTTGATGATATAGGAACTCCTAAAGCAGCATTGATACCAGAAGTAGATCTGACTGACTCTCAAATAATTGAAGATCCAGTTCAGCCAACCTCTCCTAAACAAGTAGTGGATACCAATCCTGACATTGTGACAGCATCAGAGGAGCAAGTAGCATTGGAACCCTCCTCACGAGTTAAGCTAAATCATCCACTGGATCAGGTAACTGAAGAGGTAACAAAACCAATGATGACCCACTAACAAATACGTAATCAGGTAAATCAGATAAGTCATCCGTGTTATGTGTCTCTAATTGAACAAAAAAATGTGAAAAAGGCTTTGACTACACAGATATATGTGAAAAAGGGACAAGAATGATATTTTGATTGCACAGATATATGTTGATGATATTGTGTTTGGGTCTACATGTGAATCTCTTGTCCTTTCATTTTCTGAATGTATGCATAAGGAATCTGAAATGAGTATGGTAGGTGAACTAAACTACTTCCTAGGTTTACAGATTAAACAATCTGACGATGAGATTTTCATCTCATAGTAAAAATATGCTAAAGGCTTAGTTAAGAGGTTTCAACTTGAACTACCAAATCCATTCGAATGCCTATGAGTACACCTGTGAAACTGTCAAAAGATGAAAATAGTATAAATGTTAATCAAATCATGTTCAGAAGTATCATAGAGAGTCTTTTGTATCTCACAGCCAGTAGGTATCTGTGCACGTTATTAGTCTAATCCTAAATAATCACATTTAACTGCTATTAAAAGAATTATCCACTATGTGCAGTGGTGACTGTAGGAATTTTTATTGATGGGGTCATTTAAAAACTTAAATTTTATCTATTTCATAAGATAATAATTTTTACGTTAATTAATAATTAATTATCTATTATCAGCATATTAAAAATTAAATTACACGTATCAATTAATAAGTGAAATACACTTTTAAAATAATCATGTTGTTCTTTTGATAAAAAAAATATAAATACATGAACTTTTACAATTGTATTCGACGAAAATTTATGTTTTAAAATCAACACATAATAGTTTAGTGATTAATAGTATTAAAAATATTATTTTTAATATGTGCAACCAAGTAATAATTGAATCAAACCACACAAATAACTTGATATTCAACTCTATAAAACGGTTGTTAAACTCTTGAAGTTGCATATTTATGATTGTGAAAAATAGCTTAATACGCTGAAGACAATTGTATAATATTTTATATTATTACGGGGTCAATTATATTTTTTTAATGGGGTCAATTATATTTTTTTAATGGGGTCAATTATACAATAACTTAAAAAATACTATAATAATTTTTTTTTTTAAAAACATCATGGGGTCAATTGACCCCACCACTGCCTGAGCAGCGTCGCCCCTGGCTATGTGAATTCCACTATTGAGTTTGACATTTGGTTTTCCAAAGATACTAACTCAAACATTGTACGTTTTTTTTATGTTGGCTGGGCAAGATGTGCAGATAACAAAAAAAACACATCAGGAAGTTATTTTTGTTGGAGGCAAGACTGTCAAGATCTTTATTTTTACAAACGATTAATAAAAAAAATTAACTGAATGAGCAAATACCAAAATGGGCTCAAGATAAAACTTTTGATGATGAACAATCACCTGTGCATCCAAAGTTAATTTAGAAGAATACATTTTTACCGGTTGAATCGTCAACTATGATTTGAATCCAAGTTGAAGCTCATGTAAGATTTTCTACTGTATTCTTTTATGCCATTTTTGGATATAGTGTTGGCTATTATACTCTGAGAACTCGTACCGGCAGAACTTGGACTGCTTTAGTTTTAAAGACAAGTTATAAAATAGGTTCAGCCTACCCACATATTTATAGGGCAATAGTAGAGACTTAGGGAGTAATTATGAGTAACACTTTCAGTATAACACAGACACGTAACAGCGGTTTTTGCAATTAAGCAAACCTCATAATGGTATCTACAATTATGGAAAACTAGCAAGGGTTTTTATAATTTTCATAAAACATTGAATTACAATTCACACCACTAAAGAACTATAATTGCACTCTGACCCATAATCTCAAGACCATCTAGCATTAAGCCCATGTTATTAAATGCTTACCATTTCTCCCCATATTATGATTTTTGATACCCGCCAATTAAATTTAATTATTAACAATTTAATTTAATTGGCATCTTCATATTTCTTAAACCCTTTTGCTTAACTTATTTGACCGTCGAATAATCAAATTCACCTGCAGCGTTTAGCCCGGTCAAAACTTATAAGCTTTCTTATGGGGGTATCGTCAATCCCGATCTTTCAGGACGTAGATTCTGTCAATAATTAATATTCGCCATATAAATAATACCGTTATCCAACTCATCGAGAATATAAACCCATATAAGATTGCACTCTCTAATAAGTCAAAACAACGAATATTAAATATACTTAAATCAATAATTACTTCGAGATTAAGAGGATAAGCACTATTCATAATAACTTTGGGGTATGAATTTATTTTTTATAGTTAGTATAAAAATAATTATTCCAATTATTCCGTTCAATACACGCAAAGTGTACACAACGAGTCGAAACAATAGACGACGATATTATCTGTTTTCCGTAACCAAAACAGGCCTACTAAAATTCTGTGCTACAGTCGTACCGATGATATGCCCATTTTCATCTAAACTATAAATATAAAACTTAAATTCTACAAGAACCTAAAATCTGATCTTCTATGTGCAAGCCGTACTCTACACACCAGATTAAATACTATACAGAATATCGGATATCCATGTATAACATTAAAGAAATGATACAATTACATTATTCATAAAGATTCTCATAAAATAAAAAATTAATTTTATTAAAATAAAATTAACTACTAAAAATATAATTTTTAGTATGCCAACCCTAAAAATCTCCCACTTATACTCAAAAGCATGTTGTCATACATCTGACTCCAATGCCCTCTACATAACTATCAAAAGTCTTAGCCGGTAAGTTTTTTATAAAGAATTTGCAAGGTTGTCTCCTGATGTAAGCTCTATGTCTTACTGAAAATCTGAGTCCGTGTACTCCAAAGGTACTAGACTATCTGCCTGGTAAACCAATATATAATCTTTAGTCCTTTTTAGGTACTTAATTATACTCTTTATTATAATCTAATACTCATGTCCTGGGTTAGACTGATATTTGCTAACTATGCCAATGACAAAGCAGAAGTCGGGTCTAGTGCAGAGCATAGCATACATGAGACTTTCTACTGTCGAAGCATAAGTAACCGCCTTCATCTTCTCTATCTCATCAAGTGTCTTAGGACACTGATCCTTGGATAGAGTGATTCCATGCCTGAAAGGGAGAAACCCTTTCTTGGAATCTTGCATGTTAAAGCGAGGAATGATATCATCGATATACTTTCCTTATGATAAGCCCAACATTCTTTGTTTTTGATCTCGCACAAGCTTATTCCCAAGGATGTTACTGGCTTCTCCCAAGTCTTTCATATCAAACTACCCAGATAACCATACTTTAACCATAGATAATGCCCCCACATCATTTCTGATGAGCAAGATATCATCTACATAAAGTACTAAGAAGATCAGTACGCTTCTGTTACGCTTCTTGTATACACAAGACTTATCTGGACTATGATCAAAATCTTAAGACTTAATGGCTTGATCAAATCGAGTGTTTCAAGACCTTGATGCCTGCTTAAGTCCATAAATAGATCTCTTAAGCTTGCACAACATGTGCTTCTAGTCTTTTGCAATGAATCTGTCTAGTTGTATCATATAAATACCCTCATCAAAACTTCCATTAAGTAAAGCTGTCTTGGCATCCATTTTTCAAATTTCGTAATCGAAATGTGGGGCAATAGTAAGAGAATCTTGATAGATTTAAGTATGGCTATCGGCGAAACGGTTTTCTCATAATCGATCCCTTCCTTCTGAGTGAACTATTTAGCAATAAGCCTAATTTTAAAGGTTTCAACTTTCTCATCTGCTCCTCTCTTTTTGTTATAGATCCACTTACATCCAGCGAGTTTTATCCCTTGAGGCGGTTCTATAAGTTCTCAGACTTGATTAGAATACATAGATTTCATCTCTAAATTCATAGTCATTTGCCAAAGATCTGCATCTTTGTCTTAAAGTGCTTCATTGTAGTTACAGGGCTCGGTATCTAGTTCTATCGGGATCCTATCAAAGGACTCTTCCAAGAACATATACCGGTCAGGTTGACGAACAATCCTCCCACTATGACGAGGCACTACCTGTGTCTGTGCACTAGTAGTAACACGCTGTGTAGAATCAGAACCCTGTACATCAACACCATATTCTTGATTTGCACTTGTCCCGATAATCTTCCCACTACGACAAGGTAATGAAATATTAGTGACGTTTTTTCTGTTCTACTGGTATTTTCTTTCAGTTCTTATAGAATAATTTTGCTATTGGTGCTAACAAGGACATTCTGATTCTTAGAATTATAAAATAAACCACCTTTGTCCCTTTAGGATACCCTACAAAGAAACAGACTTCTATTCTCAGTTCCAACTTACCTGCGTTTCTTTTTAACACATGTACTGGACACCTCCAAATCCGAATGTGTTTTAGACTTGGTTTACCATTTTCATAAGAATCATATTCCTGCTTTCAACCATTCTGCTGCGGCGTGCCAGGTGTAGTCAATTGGGATGTAATTTCCTCTGATGACAAGTAGTCCTTAAACTCTCCAAAGAGGTATTCCCCACCACGGTCGAATCGTAGTGATTTGATACTATTATCCAGACACTTCTTTGCCTCTGCCTTGAATTCTTTGAATTTTTTAAAATATTCAAACTTATGGTACATCAGGTAAATGTATCCATACCTTGAGTAGTCATCAATGAAACTGATGAAGTATTCAAAGCCACCTCTAATCCAGATTATCATAGAACCACGCACATCAAAATGAACCAGCTCCAACGGTTCTTTACCTCTATAGCCTTTGGACGAAAAACTCCTCTTAGTCATTGTACCTTCTAAGCAAGATTCACAGACTAGAAGTTCCTTCACTTCTAATGAACTCAAAAGTCCATTTGTTACCAGTCTATTTATTCTTTTTAGATTAATATGACCTAACCGTAAGTGTCAAAAAAATATTTAGTTCATTAAAATAGAAACAACTTTCTCTTATATGGTAAATTAGATGTGTTATTCATTTCAGTCAGTTACAGTAAATGAGAGATTTGAGTAATAATATAAAGATCATCCACCAATGTACCAGAATAGATAACCCGTTTATTATCTTTAATTACCACAGAGTCATTAAAATAAACTAAATATCTGTCTTTAACCAATCCAGAAACGGAAACTAAGTTTCTTATAATGGCAGGTACATAAAGATAATCTCTCAATATTAAAATCCAATTTCTACTAAAAATGAGATTGATATCTCCTACTGTAACTGCTGTTACTTTGTATTATTACCCATATATAGGTAAATCTTGTTAAGGTTGGCATACTAAAAATTATTTTTTTTGTATTTAATTTTATTTTATGAGAATCTTTATGAGCAATGTATGTGTATCATTTCTTTAATATTTTGCATGAATGTATAATATTTTGTATAGTATTTAATCTGATGTGTAGAGTACGGGTTGCACACAGAATATTAGATTTTAGGTTCTTACAGAATATAAATTTTATGTTCACAGTTTAGATGGAAATGGATATAGCATCAGTACGACTATAACATGTAGTTTTAGTAGGTCTATCTTGGTTACAAGAAATAGATAATAGTATCATTTATTGTTCCGAGTCTCTGTACTAGTACACTTTGTGTGTATTGAATGGGGCATTTGGAGTAATTAATTTTATACTTACTATATAAATTAATTCACACCCCAAGATTATTATAATAGTACTTATCCTCTTAATCCTGAAATAATTATTGATTTGCGTATATTTAATTTTTGTTATTTTGATTCATTAGAGGGCGCGATCTTATATGGGTCTATATTCCCGGTGAGTTGGATAGCGGTATTATTTATATAGAAAATATTAATTATTGATAGAATCCACGTCATGAAAGATCGAGATTGACGATACTCCCTTAAAGAAGCTTATAAGTTTTTATTGGGCCAAACCTTGCAAGTAGATTTGATTATCCGGCAGTCAAATAAATTAATCGAAAGTACTTAAAAAAATATCAAGATGCCAATTATACTAAATTATCAGTAATTAAATTTAATTGGCAGGTATCGAGAATCTTAACGTGGGGAAAATGGTAAGTATTTAATAACAAGAGCTCAATGTTATATGGTCTTGAGATTATGGGTCAGAGTGCAATTATAGTTCTTTAGTGGTGTAAATTATAAATTAGAGTTTTATGAAAATTGTAGAAACTGCTCCTAATTTTTCATAATTGCAGATACCGCTATGAGGTTTGCTTAATTGTGAAAACCGCTGATACATGTCTCTATTTCACTTGAAGTCTTACTCATAATTACTCTCCAGATCTCTGCTGTAGCCCTATAAATATGCAGGTAGGCTGAACCAGTTTCATAACTTGTCTTCTAAGACTAAAGCTGTCCGGGTTCTGCCGGTACAAATTCTCAGAAAATTATAACCCACACTATATTCGAAAATTGCATAAGAGAATACAGTAGAATATCTTATAGGAACTTCAACTCGAATTCAAATCGTAGTTGACTATTCGACCGATAAAAATGTATTCTTCTAAATTAACTTCGGATGCACGGGTTTTATTTTGATCGTTCGTCATCACAAGTTTTATTTGGATCCCGTTTTGGCGATTGCCCATTCAATTAATTTTTTCTGTTAATCATTTGCAAAAATAAAAATCTTGGCAATCTTGCCTCCAACAATTAGTATTAAAGCCGTTTTATTTTTTATTTTTAGTTATCAGGGCCGGGTAATTTTAGAACTGTTGCTAACTTTGTTTTGCAGGAGTTCTAATCCCAGTTTTATAATCATCATTAATTCATATTTGATTGAATAGTTTGTGAATGATTATTATTATTTTTAATCATGGGGGTTGACCGTGATAGATCGTCATTATTTTTTAAACTATTTTTGGGTAGTTTTTTAAACATAAAATTGCAGTAAAATATACCTCAAAATACTATCAAAAATTAGAAAAAAAATAGACCAAAATCACAACCCAAACAGGACGGTAGCGGCAGCCGATTCTAGGCTATTTTTAACATTTTTTCAGGCTATTTTTTTGCAATTTTTTGATTAAAAAAATTTACTTTTCGAGAGCTTTCCAACATTATAAAGAATGTCAAAAACGGAGTTTGGATAAGGCCGGAACGGCCTCGAGAAGTTGGCAGTTCCAGGTAGCGGCGCTGGGGTGCGGCGACAGCAGCTTTACGTAATTTTTTTGACAATTTTCTAGGCTTTTTTGAGAAGATTATTTCATACAAAAATAGTACTTTTGAGAGTTTTCTTTTGATATAAAGTAAGTCAAAAATCAAGTTCGGAATAAGTTCGAAAAAGCCTCAGAAAGTTGGCAGCGCAGTGCTGCGGCGGGCAGCAACGTTTTTTTAAGGTTCGGGCCATTTTTTCGGTCATTTTTCGTACTGATTTTGAGCAGATTTTTTTGACACAAAAAGTTCATATTTCGAGAGCTTTCCAACAGTATAAAGCTCGTCGAAAATGGAATTCGGATGAGGCAGCATGAGCTGCCTGACGGTGGCGTCAAGGTGGTGCCAGCGATGGCTGGGAGTTGTCGGTGACTTTCTCTCTCCTGGGGTTAATTTTGATGTATATTTTAATATATACAAGACTGATATAATATATATTGATATATCAGACAGTATCAGGGAAGCCTGATGCAATAAGAATACAAGAATCAGAGATAAAAGATGATTATTACAGCTTATCTTCTTCAGGAGACTGAAACGCTTCAGTGTTTCACTTGAATCATAAAATTGGGATATATGTATATCGTGTTTATATATAAATGAACTGTGTTGCTGATTGCAATCTGTTTTATTTATCCCGTTAATTTAATTAATTTACAAATTCAATTTTATTAATTTACAAATTCAGTTTTAATTAAAATATTTTGTAATAAAAAATAAAATTAAGTTTTTTTAATTAATTATTTTTAATTAAATAAAAAAAATTTAGATATTTTTTTTAAACAAAATATCACGTTTAAGATGATATTTTTTTATAAAATCAGATATCTTGAAAAAATGTGGGAATTAATTTTATTTTTTAAATTAATTAAACGATAAACGTTTAATCAAAATAAATTATTATTTTTTAAAAAAATAGAATAAAAACTAAAATAAATAAATACTTTTAATCACTATCTTAGCTGAAAAGCTGGAGACAAAATTGTGCATTTATTAAATTTTATTTCTTACGCATTTAAACACGAAAAAATAGTTTGATAGACAAGAATATTTGGAATCGTATACACGGAAAGATGTTTGCTTCTTTCAGATCGTATGGTTTTTGAAATTAATAAATTTATTTTAATTAAACAGATTTTTATAATCCTAAAAAAATATAAAATCTAAGTGGGAGAGGAAATTTATTCATAGATAAATCTTGCAGTCTCCATCACCAGTTTGTAAGCGATGCAATTAAACCCTGCGTATCGGCACTAAGGCATTCCTCTCCAATGGATAGATTAATTACGGTATCACTAGTACAAACCTCATTTAGGGATAATTCTAGATAATTGTTAGTGTGAATCACTTCTTCATCTGAAATGTTCATTGCGAAATGATTAATTTGGGATTAGATGGTGGTTAACACTTAACTGTATTGTAGAGACCCAGCGTGTTTATTATTATTTATTAATTAATTTTAATAATGCACTTAAGTTCACGGAAATGGAATATGATGATTAATGGCATATGTTGTATGTTATTGGAACAAGTGGAGACCCGAGATATTAAATTATTTAATGACGCACAAAAATTTTGATTAAATGGTTTGAATTCAATTTAAATTGAATTAGAGAAATTAAATAAGATGGGTTTGTGTAATTAAAAATATATTATGTGTATAAAAAAGAGGGTAATAAAGACCCCCGCTCATCTCAGCCGAAGCTCAGAAACAGAGAGAACTGAGGGGGAGAGGCCAGGTGCACGCGATGCGCGACCTGCTGCCACCATGCCACCATCCCCCACCGCACCATCGGCGTCGCCTTTCCCACCCTTCCCCATCGGCGACCACGCTCCGGCCATCCCCAGTCAACGCTGCCAGCGTCTTCATCTTCGAATTCTTCTTCTCTTCCTCTGTTTTTATCCGCTATCTATGGCGTATGCGAAAGCATGGATGCAAGCCTCAATCCGAAAATTTTTGGGTTCGATCATAAAATTTGAACCTTTAAAGTGAGATTCAAGCTACACACTAGGAGAGCTTTGAGTTCGAACCACCTAGGAGTCGGACGTGCGTTGGGTTGAAGAAGCTAGGGTTTCAAAGTTTAGGGGCTTTTGGCGATTCTAGCTTTCATGAGGTAGGATATTGACTATTCTTGATGGATTGCTAACGATATGAGTTGATTTTTATGTTAATACCTTGAAATCATACAATCTAAGAGGTTTTACCGAAACCCCAGTTAGATTTATGATGTGTATGATTGAATTTCATAAATTGATTGAATATGGAGATGACAGTAGAGCAATTAATGAGTTAATTAACCATAGTAACTTACTAATGTGTGAGAATGAGTTAGAATGTTGGTTTAACTTAAATATTCAGAAACTTTGTACGTGTAAAACATGATATGGTTGGTACGGGTATGCGGCAAAGTGAAGATTTGATGAAATTGAGACATTTAATAAGTTGCTTGGACAATGTAACTTGGAGATTTGGGAAGTTGGAGTTAATATTATGATTTGACTTAAAGATTGGATAAGATTTGATAAAACCTATGTTAAGTAATTAGATGATACCTATTTCACGGAGGATAGACAAAATTTGGGGGTTTGCGTCTTTCTTATTGGATATATTTACGCATCAATGGTTGAACTATGAAATTGGGTCAATTGAAGGATTAATTGGATGATAAAGGTTTTAACCTAACTCTTGAGAGGTTAAATTGTGAAACTTGGAATGTTGATCAAGAATATAATTAATTTATGACTTGTTAGTTTGGGTTTTGTTTAATCGTTAATTTGAAATTAATTCAACAACAAATATATATATATATATATATATATGACAAGATAAAATAAATTTCTCGAGCGAGATTTGGAGTTTAGTCAAAATTGTTGAATGTAGAATTTAACTTGTGAGATGTGAAATCATAATATTGGAGTTAAATACTATATTAACTTGAGTGACAGTGGATAAAAGTGGTGGATTGTTGGAAGACAAAATTTGGAATAATTAATGGGTGGTTTAATTTAGAAAATCAAAAAAAACTTTCTATGCCTAAATCCTAATTTGGATGATGGTATAAGAAAATCAAGTTAAACGTTGATATTAGAACCCTTAAATATTTACTTAAACCTTTCAACTTGACAAATTAAAGATTGAAAACCAAATGGATGATTTGAACTCAACTTTGGGAAAACTGTGTGCATATCCTAGTTTAGGCTGTGGTGAAGCTTAAATTTTCATGGACATTGAATTTATAACACTAATTTAATTTATTGGGCCTGCAACATTCAATGGTAAATTTGTAGGTGAGAAGGTGATGAGCATGGAAAGTATAAAAAAAACTCAGAGTTTAAGTTTGCGATCTAGGTTAAAGGAGTGTCATGCGCTAGAATTTATGATCCACTCATTTGGTTTAACTCATAAGTTAATTTTGATGAGTAAGAAAGTTTAATCTCAAGTCTTGATTACAGACCTTATGGTTTGAGATTACTATGGTGATTTGAGAAACTTTGATACAAGAATCCAAGATTCTATTGTAAGGACATGTGGTTCC
>JAOTRH010073776.1:0-17689 GCA_034768845.1 Heliamphora exappendiculata | reverse complement strand
TTATTTCTTTCTTCTTCAAATTAGAGTTTCAAATATTTTCTTGTTAATACATAAAATATTTGTTATTAGATTTTATTATTTTGGTTAGTATTTAACATAAGATTTGTACATACTTTTAAATAATTCAATAATATGCAAATTGTACATATTAGTTTAGGGTTTGATTATTTTATGTCAAAATTATGTAGTTTATTTTTGTGCAATCCAAGTTAGATAATTTTAGCAATGTAACATGTTTGTTCTTTTAAATAAAGTATGCTAATTTAGGTTGTTTAAACAATATTACATGTGGGTATATACTTCATGTATCCTTTAGATAGAAATTACATGTTATATTATTTAAGATTTTTCTTTTAACATTTATTTATTTTGGAATGTTATGTACATATCTTATGTATTTTCTATACTTGATTTTGAATATTCTCTCTTCACCTCCATTTTCTTTATTTGTATGCATTTGAGAAATCATATTAAAGAACCAATGATGATTAGTAGAGGCCAACCTTACGGTTGGGCGAACGGGGTGCCTAACACCTTCCTTGATTCGTACATTAGCCCCCGAACCCTCTTTTATCTAGTTAACATTTTCAAGATCAGTAGCCAATTTTATTTTTCTTAATTTTTCTCAAAAAGTAAGTGACGACTCTATTTTTAATAAAAGGGGTTTTTTAAATTTGGTTTTCAAGGTATTTAAAATATTTTTCAAAATATTTTTTAAAATATCTTTGAATTCTTTCATTTTTAACTCCCAAATCCTAAAGCCACAAACTCGCAACAAGAAAAATAGTTTATGTGGTAGGGTTTCAACCCACGAATCATATCATTATGCATAATAGGAGTCTAAGCATTCAAAATTGATTTTCATAATATAATAATCATAAAAGAATCTATGATAATCAAAAATATAAACCAAAGGGCACAAATGCCCAACCCATCAAAAGTAAAGTAATATGTGTATGAATGTCATAGCACGCGGGCCAAACGAAGAACCGAAGGCACACAAGCCTCATCCATAGTGACTGTGCAATGTGCCGGAGCAGTGTGTATCAATGTGTGTCAAAGCAGTGTGTCAGAATAGTGAATCAGAGCAATATGTCAATGTGATCATAACAAAACATCAGAATGAATTAAACGAGCATGCAGGCCTCTATGAATAGTGAAAAAGAAAGTAAGGTCGTTAACAGTATAGCAGATCAAAAAGGTAACTCCCGCTGGGTTCTCTTCCTCCAGACCACGTAGCCATCTTGAAATGACTCCCGAACGACGACCCCGTTGACTCTGTCTCCTCCTTTGTGCCAGTGCCAACCTGCGCAGCTCTAGAAGTCCCAGCTCTGGAAGAAGTAGCAATAATAGAAGTAGCAATAGAAGAAGTAGAAGTAGAAGTCCGTACCAGAGGTACATTAGAGCAGCAGGTGCCATGCTATCGTCACGAGTCCTTGGCCCTCTGCCTCGACCACGTTGAAAGGAGGAAAGGATCACATCAAACGATAGCAGATATGTGTGAACAAAAAGGAAAAAGACAAAAAATGTAAATATGTGCAAGGTAAGATAGAGTACCACAGTAGGGCCACCCCGGGGAGCAAGAGGCTTCGCACCATGAGTTCGGAAGGCAGCATCCCAGTGGCAAACCAAGACCCTCGGCCTAAGAATGAGGCAAAGGCACTGGATACACCACTCCCAGGGCATCGGTTGAAGAAAAGAGTCATTAATACAGGAAGATATCATAATCAGTACGGTCAGATGTGAGGTTTAGTATAGACAGGAATAAAAGGCAGCACAATAAAACACAAAGAGCATTACGAAAGAGGAAGAAGGGAAGAGAGATGTATTTGCTCCACGTCGGGAGGGAGAAGTATCTCATGGGCAGCCGGCTTGGGAATATAGTTCTGGTGGAGGTACCCGTCCACGTATATATCTACTAGCCATGGCAGCTCGGGGTAAATGGGACCCGGGGCATCAGGAAGAGCACCCTGCACGACAGCAGGGGCACCCATACCAGGCATGAGCCTCTCTCGGGCAAAGACCATGTAGTACGATCCTCACCCTCGATTAGCATAGAAGCATCAATCCCTACCATGGTGCGGGAAATCTCAGCCGTGCAGAGGGTGTTGATTTGATGCATTCCGATCGGAGTCATCTTCAGGATACGAAAGTGATCATACCCTAAAGACTACCGAACCACGCGCCCACTAAGCTACCACTCTCTGTAGAATGGTCCCTTAAGTAAGACGTGAGTCTGAGTAACCTCACAGCTTCGCATAAAATCGGCACCAGCTCACTCCTCTGTGCCAACTCATATATCCCAACTAACCTGGAGATTAAAGAAATATGTCAGTAAGCAGTATATGTGCAAATGTTGAAAAGAGAGAATGAACAGAAGTAGTAATGATGTACCCGGTCGGGAGCAACGGTGTCTAGAAAGTGGCGATCATCATCAATGTCATTCCACCAAGCTTCGAGCCACGATAACGTCGGGTGTGACGCACCGTTCTCCAGGCACGTCAGGACATACATAAATATAAATAAAGGGATATTCTAGCCATTCATTCATATTTATATACGTTAGTTATTACATCATCAAGGAGTTCTAAACCAGTCAAAGTACTTAAATATTACAGTTTCACCGAGAAAATTTCAAAAATTACACTAAGCGCGAGAGAACTAAATATAAGCACAAAAGCAGAAGTATTAACTCCTTAGAATGCATCAGGGAAATCCACGTGCTCTTGGAACTCACCCTGTTCTTCAAACACTTCATCTCCCTTTGGGACGACTTCCTCTAAGAATTCTTTCTTACCTGTAACACGAATGCCATGAGCCAAGGTCCAGAAGCAAAACACTCCAATCTTTTAACTAATCTCACGGCACAAAATTCACCACAACACTTACCATACAACACCCATTACAGTTTATAGTCAAGGAGATAGACAAATTTAGGACATGATAGCAGATAAGTCAATAAACATGCATGTATGAAATGCAGATGTCCAACCCAAAATGCACCCAGATTATAACAAGAATTCCATGTCAGGAATCATCAGAGTAGACTTAATGGGACTTGATCACCAAAGCCATCATCGCGCCTCATTGCGAAAGGTAAATGCGTCGTCGGGCTTCATGCCACGGCTGTTTTACTCAATGGCAAAGGCATGGGGGCGGGTCAACCAATCACCCATCCTTATCCGGGTAAACCAGAATAATCATCCATCTTTATTCGGGCAACCCAAAATAATCAAAGTAATAATCTCACCTTAAGATGCGTGATACGCCGATGTCAACCCAAAGTCTAAGAGAATTCAAGAGACATTTCACATTATAAAAAGTACCAAGATGAGGGATTTAGGACTGCCATAATCAGGCACTCTCTCCGAGACTACCCAAAGTCCAAGCTGTAGAAATCAAATTACTAGCGACGAACCCAAGGTACCCAACAATATTTATGATAAACTATTTCAAACATCGGGGACGAACCCAGGGTGTACAAGGGGAATATATCCCAAAACATTTACAAAAAATAAAATGGCAACCAGGGACGCCCTAGATTTAGAACCAAGAAGAACAATTCAATACCGCCCATCCCAACAATAATGTGTACAGATGGACTCCAATATGTCAAGATGCAAGTGACAATGTCTATGATGTATAATATAGGTCTCAAGTGAAACTATTTATAGCATGGCATCAACTAGCATGACAAGATTCATGGTACAACGCGCAAGCATAAGGTATAAGTATGTGACGCACATGCTACAATTTTCAAGATATGATTCAAATATGATAGTATGGGTTCTAAATCATCATACATTCACTTAGAAACATTAATCGACTAAATCAAATAAGTCATCATACAAAAACTCGGGTCTCATAACAAAGGGTACTCAATCATACACTTAACAAATATCAAGGCCAAAAGTCAAGTATTAAATTAAAAGAGCCGACAAGGTTTGGGGTATCTAGACTTAGAATCAAGCTATAATTTTTATACACCATTTAGATAAAAATATTTCATACAACTCTCATATTTAACACTAAGGCCAATTCCTAAGGAAAATGGGTGAACAATTCATCCTAAGCAAAAATAGTTCAGCACTTTCTCCATATTTTTACCAAATGAGCCCTTTTGTTTGTATGCCATAGTTTAACAAGTCCCCTACAAGTTTCATGTTTAGAACTAAGGGTAGTTGTTTGAAAGAAGTTAGATTTTTTGGCTATTTTGAAAAGTAGGTTCTGTCAGCCGCCAAAACTCAGCGGAGCCGATTTTGGGCAGAGGGTTTAAAATGGTTTTGGGGTATCATCCCAAGAATTTAAGGTCTGATCTTTGGGTAGAAAATACTTCAATATGTTATCTACAATGTCCATGTAGACCACCTTCGGAATAGGCCACTAAAAATTAAAGTTTTGGGCTATATAACAATATGTGATAGAATGTTCCACGGGGGCTGAAATTCAACAAAGATTTTGAACGGAGTTTTGACCTATCAAACCTAAATAGTTTGTTGTCATTTTTTGGTGGGTCGATATACATACATGTTATCAACAACTTTTATGTTTTGACTAAAGTTCGGATCTCATTTTAAAATAGGGTTTTTAAGTCGGTAGTGTTGACTGGTTGGAAAATGACATACTTCGGTAAAATTGCAATATCGTGAGTTCTGGTTATGAAATTGAGTAGAAACCAACTTTGGATGAAAGATAACACAAGTATCAAATTTTGGACATAACAATCGTTCTTAGATCAATTTTCTACATTGAATTATAGAATTTCAAATCTCAGGGCAAAAAACATCAAAGCTCTCAGAAATTAGGCCTTTTAGGGTTCAAGTCCTCTACTTATGTCATGTCAAGTTTTTGTTCTATTTCTTTGCATGCTTGTGTTTTAGACTTTAATATCAAGGCTCCTGCACACTCAGAGGTTATCAAACCCAAAGAAAACATCACACAACAACATCTCCTATCATTCATAAACAAAACAGCCCATAATTTCCAACTATGGCGCATTTTCGGTTTGATTTCGGTTCTTGATTTTTAGAGTGTTTAAAGAGATGGGTTGGGAATATTTTGAGAGATATTAGATACAAGGTTTATAGGTTTTACTTACTTGTTTTGAGAGGTCAAAGAAGGGTAGAGGGTTGATATGGACTTAGCTTTCGAAAAGTTGCGCAGTTTCTTCCTTTTCCTTCCTTTTTCTTCCTCAAACTCACTTCCTCACTCAAGATCAAGTGTTTCTGGTTTCTCCCCCTCTCTTGGCCAAAAATATCATATGGAGAAGAATGTGTTTGGCTTTGTTTATATAGGCAAGGCTAGGGGAACATGTGGGAGACAAAAAGTACTAAAAGGGTCATTGTTCTTCATTTTTCATAAATGTGAAATAAGTTTGATTTGAGTTGATTTAATTTTGGTAGGCTAAAATTCAGATATTGGGAAGCTAAATGTAGCTAGGTGGCTGTTTGAGGGACTAAAATCTGATCCCCCATCAATCAAAGGATTTGTCATGATTTTCGTGCTCTTATTGTGCAAGAAAATGCATTAAAAGTTAATTTGATGTAATTTTTTGGTATCTTTTTCTATTGAGGCTTATTATTTTAATATGTTGATAAGAAATATAGTATTTCCATGTATTATGATAATTTCCATAACAATTGATTAAATAGATGTAGTCTTTTAAGTCAAATTAAACTATTTTGACAATATAAGATTTTTTGACTTATTTTGTTGTGTATAAACTTCAATAATAATTTCTTTACTTTTGTTGACCTATAACACTATATTATTATGTATATTACTTGTTCAACAAGTATTGGATCATTATAAAGCTTAATTTAATAAATTTCTCATCATTTAAAGTTAAAAAGAAAGTACAAAGTCACTTTTTGGTACATTTTCCAAGGTGGTCGGCCACTAAGGACTATTTTGTCCTTTTCTACATAATTGTACTTAAATACTAGATTTAGGGTATCTATATGTCAAAATTTAGATTTTAAAGGCTTTTTGCTATTTTAGGGGCAAAACGGTCATTTTACCAAATTTATGAGGATTTTTTATTTTTAATTCATTATTTCATGATATTTATTTCATTTAGAATGTTAGGAGATTTTTCGGGTGCTAGGGTTTTATTGCCTTTGTTTTGGACCTTTTTCGGGTTTTCGAGCCGGACTTAGGGTTTTCGATACGAGTTAGGGTTTTGTACTTCCTCTGTGTTTTATGGTCTCATGGACTATCCGTCACTAATACTGGGGTTCGAGCAAAGTCTTTACAAATGTTGTTATAAACTGGTTTGTTACAACTAGGATCAGTACCGAATCGTTACAAAATACCCCCCCTTAAACAAATTTTATCCCCGAAATTTTGCCCCATACTTCATTGCATGGAAGGTTAAGGATGATTTACTAACATTGCGTCTTTGATTACTTTTGTTTTTCTTTATTGCGGGTGTGGATAAGGTCGAGCCCATATGTTTAGAACTTAGCGTAAAGGTTCTTTCTTCCTACTTAACACCTTAAATTAATTATTACTAAATCTTCATGGATCATATCACATAACCAACTAGCCCCAAAAAGTTTGTATCTTTATCACGTTAATTAGCCTATTCCCATTAACTATTGCTTCTACTTCTGCTGGGTCCTCTTGAATTTTTTCTCCAGATATAACATGACCTGAAAACATCACTCGGTCCAACTAAAATTCACACTTACTAAGTTTTACATACAACTTGTGCTTTCTTAGGATCTACAAAGAATTTTCAAATATTTCCTGTGTTCTTCACTCTGAGAATATAATCGAATATTATTTATCAACACAATTACAAATTGGTTTAGAAAACTTCTGAACACTCGATCCATTAGGTCTGTAAACACAGTAGGTACATTTGTTAACCCGAAAGGCATCACCACAAATTCATAATACTCGTAACAAGTCCTAAAGGCAGTCTTCGGTATATCTGACTCTTGCACTTTTAATTTATGGTTTCATGACCCCAGTCTATCTTTGAGAACACGCTGGCTCCAAAACACAACTCACATCGAGTACGAATTCCACAAGAAATCATGTGTCTTTAAACTATCCCACCACCGAAACTGATTTTGAATAATTTTTACTTCTATTTGGAAAGACTGTCACTCTATCGAAAATCAACTCATTACCATATTCAAACATACATCAAAGACTACTTCCCGATCGACTAACGACTATTAACTCGAAATCACATCACCACTTTGTGTTGGACTACTCTAGCCTTACGACCATCAAGACTAATACTACCACTTGAACCTAATGAGTCACTAGGGCTAAACATATCACATAGATTAAATGCTCCACATGTATATGCCTACCCATATAAATCCAATCACAACCTCGCCACATATTTCCTTTACGTATGTACCATCCACCCTATAATCGTTTAACTGAACAGTATTAACTCCTGATTATAAAGTCTCTTATCATCATCACTCAACCCCTTCACACATTTTCTGTCACACAATCAAACTAAGAACCACTTTTATACTTTAATTATTTCATCTTACCCACCTTCTACCAAGACACTCGATTTACTCAAGGCTAATTACAAAAACAACACCCCCATGAATCCATATAGTCTTACTTACGCTTCCACTCTTCTCGTCCAAACACTTATTCTTCCTACGTACTCACATTGATTTGCTACACAATTCCACCAAAAATAACAAAATTATGTCATCCTTCAACTTCTCATATATAGAGTTCATTCGTTCTCATAAGAAAATTCCTTCTCTATACCAGCAACATCTACTCACCAATCTAAACAAACTTGCTCTAATGGGTCACATCACAAAAGGTTTTCGAATGCAACTTCTTTGCGACTTACATCAATACAACAACAGAAATCGAATACCAACTCCATAAGAGTTACACAGTTTAGAAACCAAATGAATACAAACTGATACTTTAAGAACCTACCACGTAAATAGATTAGTTTGTCTAAAATGTGCACTAAAACCTTCAAGCAATCTTTAGCGTCAATGGGACTCACTATTTCCATGAACTCTTTCGCATCCAAATCCTTGAATTGTTTAACTAAAGTGTTACCGGTCTTTGAGGTGATTTTGATAATCCTGATGATGAAGTTTGTAATCATATGCTTTCATTTTCTCTCTAGTCTTTCTAAAGGTTGTTCCGTTCCTCTTGGCCTCTACCGTATGTTCTTGTCATGCTAGAATGTTGGGTTTAAATGTCCCTTACAATATTTGGATCATTTTCTCAGGAAGTTGGTCATTCTAGGGTAAAATGAACATGATAAAAGGTATGGTTGTGGTAAGTACCTAGTCATGTGATCCATTGTGACTTGATGGTTAATACTTCATCAGGCTCTAAACATTCATTGTTGTGATCAAGATTCTTCGTTCTTTGATAGTGATGGTAAAGATCCAGATTCTAACATTTTGGTGGGAAGGCTGGCATGAATACTGATGTATATAGACGTACCTCTTTTGCTAGCGTACTAAGGTTATCATGAGTTCGAGGCTGTTTCTCATTTTTCACTTCCTTACTATCGGTTTGAATCTTATGCTTCCTGATTTATCGAAATAGGTGGGTCAACTATGAACCAGTCTCAGGGAAGTTTGAATTGTGCCATATGGTGGTATCGCAAAACATTTGATGTGAAGCTGTCGTTTCTAACTTTACACAGCTGATGGCATAGTTCTATTTGTTGGGACCTTTGAAAAAATATAGTTAGTTGAATAAGCCCTTACTTAACTATTCTTGCAAGCATGAGTCTTAATCTTTAAAACTTTCTTAAATGCAGACGTTGATAGATATTCTAAGCCGTGACACCAGGACGAGATCTGCTTCATGCATGAAGAGGTGTTAAGAGGTTTTCCTGCATCATCTCAGTTTCCCGTGAAAGCACTAAGGCCTAATGACATAATATCTTGACGATCGCTATTACTCATAGATCTATGGGGCGAGATTTTGAAGGTCGACAGTAAAAAACATGCATAGGGTTAGAACAGTTTAGGGTGGAACCCAGGTGGTTCAAAGATAGGTTAGATGAGGTTAAATGGTCACGGTTAGGGCAATTATCAGTGACACAGATTGAGTGGTCATTTGGGGTTCAAAAATAGGAGAAACAAGAAGAGGACAATGAACAATACTTTAAACAAGTGTCCCTGAAACTAATCTAGTACAATTAAGTTATGATAAAAGAGATGTTTAAGCAAAAGGGGCAGCCAAACTAGATATTTATCCTGAAGTTACCTCGGTCTAACATACTTCAATTCAAGCATCTAAATCTACTTCCCTAGTAGAGATTTCAAGAGTGTACGAAGGATTCACGAAATCACTGCAATAGATTATTATTTTAGGATCGAGAGAAATGAGCATTGGTAGAAAATTTTATCAATGTCGAATGTTTGGAACGGGTACTTAACAAAGAATTGGTATCGAGTTCTACAAGAGAAGAGTTAGTTTAAGGATGATGACTCGAATCAGAGGAGAATCAAATGCGAATAGTGGTCATTATCAAGGCATGAAAACTTGAGGACAAAGGTACTTTCTAGGATTGAATTCCTAATAGGGTTATCAACAAGACTTGGGTGCATAAGGGTTACCGACGAATGACGCTTGATGATACCATTGAGGACTAATGATATAAGAAGGAAGGACATACAAAAGAACTTCAAAAAGTTGACGCCAAGGCGTGGGGTAAATTAGAAAAGGACTTATAAAGATGAAGTCGCGGGGTTCTAACGGTGTTTCTCGATATGATATCTAAAACTTCTCCTAGTGCGTACTCCTTTCTACCCCCTTAAAATGAGGTAACTTGCTGCAAGAATCTCCGATCTTCGATCTTAATGCGCCTACTTGTCTTTTGCGTGTAGATTCCTTACAATTCCTGAACTCGGTATCGTCCCGACGCAACTTGCTAAAGATCTTAGACGCATTAGATTTTAGTTCTTATAATGTATTGATGATAATAATAATTAAAACAACGCCTTCTACAGAGCTCCAACGCAACAGAACATATGGTTTCCCATAACCCAAGGCCTGAAGGTTCATTAAACCTAAGCTCTGATACCAACTGTGACGCCCAATTCTCCAGGCACGTCGAGACATACATAAATATAAATAAAGGGATATTCTAGTCATTCATTCATATTTACATACGTTAGTTATTACATCATTAAGGAGTTCTAAACTGTTCAAAGTACTTAAATATTACAGTTTCACCGAGAAAATTTCAAAAATCACACTAAGCGCGAGAGAACTGAATATAAGCACAAAAGCAGAAGTCTTGACTCCTCAGAATGCATCAGCGAAATCCACGTGCTCTTAGAACTCACCCTATTCTTCAAAGTCTTCTTCTCCCTCTGGGATGACTTCATCTAAGAACTCCTTCTTACCTGTGGCACGAATGCCATGAGCCAAGGCCCAGAAGCAAAACACTCCAACCTTCTAACTAATCTCACGACACAAAATTCACCACAACACATACCATACAACACCCAGTACAGTTTATAGTCAAGGAGATAGACAAATTTATTACATGATAGCAGATAAGTTAATAAACATGCGTGTATGAAATGTAGATGTCCAACCCAAAATGCACCCAGATTATAACAAGAATTCTACGCCAGGAATCACTAGAGTAGACTTAATGGGACTTGATTGCCAAAGCCATCATCGCGCCTTGTTGTGAAAGGTAAACGAGTCACCGGGCTTCATGCCACAGTTGTTTTACTCAATGGAAATGGCGTGGGGGCGGGCCAACCAATCACCCATCTTTATCTGGACCAACCAGAAAATCATCCATCCTTATCCGAGCCGCCCAAAATAATCAAAGTAATAATCCCACCTTAAGATACGTGATGCGCCAGTGTCAACCCAAAGTCTAAGAGAATTCAAGAGACATTTCACATTATAAAAAGTACCAAGATGAGGGATTTAGAACCGCCATAATCGGGCTCTCTCTCCTAGACTAGCCAAAGTCTAAGCTATCGAAATCAAAATGCTGTGACGAACCCATGCTGCCCAAAAATATTTATTATACACCGTTTCAAACACCGAGGACGAACCCATGGTGTACAAGGGGAATATATCCCAAAATATTTACAAAAAAAAAATGGCAACCAGGGATGCCCTAGATTTAGAATCAAGAAGAATAATTCAATACCGCCAATCCCAACAATAATGTATACAGAAGGACTCCAATATGTCAAGACGCAAGTGACAATGTCTATGATGTATAATATGGATCTCAAGTGCAACTATTTATAGCATGGCATCAACTAGCATGGCAAGATTCATGGTACAACGCGCAAGCATATGGTACAAGTACGTGAACCACATGCTACAATTCTAAAGATATGATTCAAATATGATAGCATGGGTTCTAAATCATCATACATTTACTTAGAAACATTAATCATCTAATTCAAATAAGTCATCATACAAAAACTCGGGTCTCATAGCAAAGGGTACTCAATCATACACTTGATAAATTTTAAGGCCAAAAGTCAAGTATTAAATTAAAAGAGACGATAAGATTTTTGGGTATCTAGACTTAGAATCAAGCAATGATTTTTATACACCATTTAGATAAAAATATTTTCTACAACTCTCATGTTTAACACTAAGGCCGAATCCTAAGGCAAATGGGTGAACAATTCATCCTAAGAAAAAATGGTTCAGCATTTTCTCCAGATTTTTACCAAAAACTAGCTTCTCTTGCTCTCTATTTTGGGGTATCAAATGAATTCCAAATGATCGCATTCTTTTGTACGTCCTAGTTTAGCAAATCCACTACAAGTTTCATGTTTAGAGGCAATGGTAGTTGTTTGAAACAAATTAGACTTTTTGGCCATTTTAAATCGTAAGTTCTATGAGCCGCCAAAACTCGCAGAGCCGATTTTTGATAGAGGGTTTAAAATAGTTTTGGGGTATCTTCCCAAGGATTTAAGGTCTGATTTTTGGGCAGAAAATACTTCAATTTTTTATCTACAATGTTCATGTTGACCACGTTTGGAATAGGTCACTCAAAATAGGTGTTTTGGGCTATATAAAAATATGTGACAGAATGTTCCTCGGTGGCTGAAATTCAACATAGATTTTAAAAGGGGTTTTGACTTGTCAAACCTCAATATTTTCTTCCAATTTTTTGGTGGGTAGATAGATATACATGTTATCAACAACCTTCATATTTTGACCAAAGTTCAGATCTCATTTTGAAATAGGGTTTCTAAGTCGGTAGTGTTGACTGGTTGGAAGATGACACACTTTGGTAAAATTACAATATCTAGAGTTCTGGTTATGCAAATGAGTGGAAACCATCTTTGGATGAAAGATAACACAAATATCTAAATCTGGACATAAAAATCATACTAAAATCAATTTTCTATATTAAGTTATGGCATTTCAAATCTCATAGCAGAAACATCAAAGTTACAAGAAATTTGGCCTTTTAGGGCTCAAGTCCTCTACTTATGCCATGTCAAGTTTTTTGTTCCATTTCTTTGCATACTTGTGTTTTAGACTTTAATATCAAGACTCTAGCACACTTAGAGGTCATCAAACTCAAAGATAACATCACACAACAACATCTCCTCTCATTCATAAACAAAACAGTCCCTAATTTTCGACTACGACGCCTTTTCGATTTGATTTCGATTTGATTTCGATTCTTGATTTTTAGAGTGTTTAAAGGGATGGGTTAGGGGATATTTTTAGGGATAATAGATACAAGATTTAGAGGTTTTAATTACTTATTTTGAGAGGTTAAAGAAGGGTAGAGGGTTGAAATGGACTTAGCTTTCGAAAACCTCCCCAACTTCTTCCTTTTCCTTCCTTTTTCTTCCTCAAACTCACTTCCTCACTCAAGCTCAAGTATTTCTGGTTTCTCCCCCTCTCTTAAACAAAAATATCATATGGAGAAGAGGGTGTTTGGCTCTCTTTATATAGGCAAGGCTAGGGGAACATGAGGGAGACAAAAAGTACTAAAAGTGTGTCCTTTTTCTTCATTTTTCATAAATGTAAATTAAGTTTGATTTGAGTTGATTTAATTTTTTGTAGGCTAAAATTCAGATATGGGGAAGCTAAATGTAGCTAGGTGGCTATTTGGGGGACAAAAATCTGATCCCCCTTCAGTCAAGGGGTTTGTCATGGTTTTCGTGCTCTTATTGTGCAAGAAAATGCATTAAAAGTTAATTTGATGTATCTTTTTGGTGTCCTTTTCTATTGAGACTTATTATTTTATTTTGTTTATGAGAAATATAGTATTTTCATGTATTATGATAGTTTTCATAGCAATTGATTAAATAGATATAGTCTTTTAAGTCAAATTAAGCTATTTTGACAATATTGGACTTTTTGACATATTTTGTTGTGTATAAACTTCAATAATGATTTGTTTGCTTTTGTTGACCTATAACACTATATTACTATGTATATTATTTGTTCAAAAAGTATTGAATTATCATAAAACTTAATTTAATACATTTCTCATCATTTAAAGCTAAAAAGAAAGCAAAAAGTAACTTTTTTGCACATTTTCCAAGGTGGTCGGCCACTAAGGGATATTTTTGGCATTTTTGATTTTATTTTGTCCTTTTCTACATAATTGTACTTGAATCCTAGATTTAGGGTATCCATATGTCAATATTTGAATTTTTATGGTTTTTTGCTGTATTAGGGGCAAAACGGTCATTTTATCCTTTTTATGAGGATTTTTGATTTTTAATTCATTATTTCATGATATTTACTTTATTTAAAATTTTAGGAGATTTTTCAGGTGCTAGGGTTTTGTTGCCTATGTTTTGGTCCATTTTAAGGTTTTCGAGCCGAACTTAGGGTTTTCAATTCGAGTTAGGGTTTTGAATTTCTTATGTGTTCTATAGTCTCGTGGACCACCCGTCATTAATACTAGGGTTTGAGCAGGGTCTTTACAGTGGTCGTTATAAATTTGGTTGTTACAACTAGGGTCTGTATCGGGTCGTTACAAACTACCCCCTTAAACAAATTTCGTCCCCGAAATTTTGCCCCGTACTTCATTGCATGGAAGGTTAAGGATGATTTATTAACATTGTGTCTTTGATTACTTGAGTTGTTCTTTATTGCGGGTGTGGATAAGGTTGAGCCCATATGTTTAGCACTTAGCGTAAAGGTTGTCTCGTCCTACTTAACACCTTAAACTAATTACTATCAAATCTTCAAGGATTATATCACATAACCAACTAGCCCCAAAAAGTTCGTATCTTTATCACGTTAATTAGCCTTTTCCCATTAACTGTTGCTTCTACTTCTGTTGGGTCCACTTGAATTTCTTCTCCAGATATAACATGACCTAAAAACATCAGGTCTTGACATGCTAGAACATTGGGTTTAAATATCTCATACAATAATTGGATTGTTTTCTCAGGCGGTTGGTCATTCTAGGGTAAAATGAACATGATAAAAGGTATGGTTGTGGTAAGTACCTAGTCATGTGATCCATTGTGACTTGGTGGTTAATTCTTCATCAGGCTCTAAACATTCATTGTTGTGATCAAGATTCTCCGTTCTTTGATAGTGATGGCAAAGATCCAGATTCTAACATTTCGGTGGGAAGGCCGGCATGAATACCGATGTATATAGATGTATCTCCTTTGCTAGAGTACTAAGGTTATCATGAGTTGAAGGCTGTTTCTCGTTTTTCACTTCCTTACTATCGGTATGAATGTTATGCTTCCTGATTTATAGAAATAGGTGGGTCAACTATGAACTAGTCTTAGAAAAGTTTGAATTCTCCCATATGGTGGTGTCGCGAAACATTTGATGTGAAGTTGCCATTTTAAACTTTAGATTGCTAATGGCATAGTTCTATTTGTTGGGACATTTGAAAAGATATAGTTAGTTGAATAAGCCCTTACTTAACCATTCTTGCAAATAGAAGTCTTAATCTTCAAAACTTTGTTAAACGCAGACGTTGATAGATATTCTAAGCCATGACATCAGGAAGAGATCTGCTTCATGTATAAAGAGGTGTTAGGAGGTTTCGTGCATCGTCTCAGTTTCCTGTGAAAGCACTAAGGCCTAATGGCATAATATCCTTACGATCATAATTACTCATAGATCTATGGGGCGATGTTTTGAAGATTGATAGTCGAAAACATGCACGGGGTTAGAACGATTTGGGGTGGAACCCAGGTGGTTCAAAGATAGGTTGGATGAGGTTAAATGGTCACGGTAAAGGCAATTATCGTTGACACAGATTGAGTGGCCATTTGGGGCTGAAAGGTATAAGAAACAAGAGAGGACAATGAACAATACTTTAAACAAGTGTCCCCAAAACTAATCTAGTACAATTAAGTTATGATAAAAGAGATGTTTAAGAAAAAGGGGCAGCCAAACTAGTTATTTTCAAGAGTGTACGGAGGATTCACAAAACCACTGCAACATATTGTGATTTCACAATCGAGACAAATGAGCGATGGCAAAATTTTTTTATCAATGTCGAATGTTTGGAATGGGTACTTAACAAAGAATTGATATCGAGTTCTACAACAGAAGAGTTAGTTCAAGGACGATGACTCGAATTAGAGGAGAAGCAAATGCGAATATGGTCATTATCGAGGCATGAAAACTTGAGGACAAAGGTACTTTCTATGATTGAATTCCTAATAGGGTTATCAACAAGAGTTGGGTGCATAAGTGTTACCAACGAATGACACTTGATGGTATCATTGAGGACGAATGATATAAGAATGAAGGACATACAAAAGAACTTCAAAAAGTTGACACCAAGGCCAGGGTTAAGTGAGAAAAGGACTTATAAAGATGAAGTCGCGGGGTTCTAATGGTGTCTCTTGATATGATATCTAAAACTTCTCATAGTGCGTACTCCTGTCTACCCCCCCGCCCCCCTTAAAATAAGGTAACTCGCTGCATGAATCTCTGATCTTCGATCTTGGTGCCCTTACTTGTCTTTTGCGTGTAGATTCCTTGTTATTCCTGAACTCGGTATCGTCCTGACGCAACTCGCTAAAGAACTTAAACACATCAAATTTTAGTTCTTATAATGTATTGATGATAATAATAATTAATACAACGCCTCCTACAGAACTCCAACACGACAGAACGCATGGTTTTCCATAACCCAAGGCCTAAAGGTTCACTAAACGTAAGCTCTGATACCAACTGTGATGCCCCGTTCTTCAGTCACGTCTGGACATACATAAATATAAATAAAGAGATATTCTAGCCATTCATTCAGATTTACATACGCTAGTTATTACATCATTAAGGTGTTATAAACCGTTCAAAGTACTTAAATATTGTAGTTTCATCGAGAAAATTTCAAAAATTACACTAAGCGCGAGAGAAAACTAAATATAAGCACAAAAGCAGAAGTCTTGACTCCTTAGAATGCATTAGTGAAATCCACATGCTCTTAGAATTCACCATGTTCTTCAAACTCTTCTTCTCTCTCTGGGACGACTTCCTCTAAGAACTCTTTCTTACATGTGGAACGAATGCCATGAGCTGAGGACCAGAAGCAAAACACTCCAACCTTCTAACTAATCTCACGGTACCAAATTTACCACAACACATACTATACAACACCCAGTACAATTTATAGTCAAGAAGACAAACAAATTTATGACATGATAACAGATAAGTCAATAAACATGTGTGTATGAAATGCAGATGCCCAACCTAAAATGCACCCCAATTATAACAGGAATTCCACACCGGGAATCACCAGAGTAGACTTAATGGGACTTGATTACCAACGCCATCATCGCGCCTCATTGCGAAAGGTAAACGCTTCATCGGGCTTCATACCACAGCTGTTTTACTCAATGGCAACGGCGTGGGGGTGGGCCAACAAATCACACATCCTTATCGGGGCCAACTAGAATAATCATCCATCTTTATCTGGGCCACCCAAAATAATCAAAGTAATAATCCCACCTTAAGATGCGTGATGCACCGGTGCCAACCCAAAGTCTAAGAGAATTCAAGAGACATTTTACATTATACGAAGTACCAAGATGAGGGATTTAGGACCGCCATAATCGAGCTCCCTCTCCGAGACTAGCCAAAGTCCAAGCTATCGAAATTAGAATGCTAGCGACGAACCCATGGTGCTCAACAATATTTATGATAAACCATTTCAAACACTAAGGACGAACCCAGGGTGTACAAGGAGAACATATTCCAAAGCATTTACAAAAAAAAAATAGCAACAAGGAATGCCCTAGATTTAGAACCAAGAAGAACAATTCAATACCGCCCATCCCAACAGTAATGTGTACAGATGGACTCCAATATGTCAAGATGCAAGTGACAATGTTTATGATGTATAATATGGATCTTAAGTGCAACTATTTATAACATGGCATCAGCTAGTATGACAAAATTCATGGTACAACGCACAATCATATAGTACAAGTCTGTGAAGCACATGCTACAATTCTCAAGATATGATTCAAATATGATAGCATAAGTTCTAAATCATCATACATTCACTTAGAAACATTAATCGACTAATTCAAATAAGTCATCATACAAAAACTCGAGTCTCATAGCAAAGGGTACTCAATCATACACTTGACAAATTTTAAGGCCAAAGGTCAAGTATTAAATTAAAAGCGCCGACAAGGTTTTGGGGTATCTAGACTTAGAATCAAGCTATAATTTTTATACACCATTTAGATAAAAATATTTTCTACAACTCTCA
>JAOTRH010073765.1:0-17690 GCA_034768845.1 Heliamphora exappendiculata | reverse complement strand
TTAAGAACTTCTTCTTTTAAAATTTGGGCTTAATATTTTAAGGCTATTCACATAATAATTAAGTCAATTTATATTGACCATGCATCAATCACTTCCTAAGCAGGCATCAGGCAATTGATATTGAACATGCATCAATTGGCATTGAATCAAGTTAATTTTGGAAATAGTTTATGAATCAGAATTAAACAACTTCACGAACATGCATCAATCCCAATTCTCGTTTAATAATGATAAAATGATCTTCGTTAAGAGGTTTAGTAAAGATATCAGCCCATTGTTCACTAGTACTCACAAATTTCAAGAATATATCACCTTTTTGAGCATGATTACGAAGAAAATGATGATGAATTTCTATATATTTTGTTCGTGAATACAAAATAAGATTTTTAGATATATTTATAGCACTTGTGTTATCACACTTAATTGGCACAACATCATATTTTAATTTGAAATCATTAAGTTGTTGTTTCATATATAATATTTATGCACAACAATTACATGTAGCCACATATTCGGCTTCAGCGGTAGATAAAGTTACAGAATTTTATTTTTTTGAAAACCGAGAGACAAGTGATTTTTCTAAGAAATGACATGTGCCACTAGTGCTTTTACGGTCTATTCTGCAACTCGCAAAGTTCGCATCAGAATAACTTATCATTTTAAAAGATGTAAATTTAGGATACCATAACCCTATATCTATTGTACCAACCAAATATCTCAATATTCTTTTTACAGCCATTGAATGAGATTCTTTGGGACATGCTTGATGACGTGGACACATACATACACTAAACATTATATCATGCCTACTTGCAGTTAAATAAAATAAATTACCAATCATACCTCGGTAGAGCTTAGTATCTACCGATTTTTCTTACTCGTCTTTGTCAAGTTTAGTTGAGGGACTCATTGGAGTTCTCAAAACTTTTTCATTCTCCATTTGGAAGCGCTTGAGCAGCTCGCGTATATATTTTAATTGGTTAATGAAAGTTTTATTCTTTTCTTGCTTAATTTGTAAGCCAAGAAAGGATGATAGCTCTCCCATAATACTTATCTCAAATTTTTTTTGCATGCAAGTAGAAAATTCCTTGCATGAAATTTCATTAGTGGCACCAAATATGATATCATTTACATATATTTGCACAATAAGCATGTCTTCTTTATTGGTTTTAGTAAATAAGGTTGTGTCAAATTTTTCACTAATAAAACTATTTTTTAATAGAAATTTACTTAGTCTTTCATACCAAGCTTGAGGAGCTTGTTTTAAACTATACAATGCCTTTGCTAATTTGAAAACATGGTTTGGATAAATATGATCTTCAAAATCAGGTGGTTGTTCAACATACATTTTCTCATTTATAAAACAATTTAAGAACGCACTTTTTACATCTATTTGAAAAAGTTTAAAATTCTTTTATGATGCATATGCTAATAATATGCGAATTGCTTCCATCCTAGCTACAGGTGCGTATATTTCTTCAAAATCAATTCATTCTTCTTGATTATATTCTTGTGCGACTAACCTAGCCTTGTTTCAGACAACAATACCATTTTCATCCTTTTTATTTTTAAAAATTCATTTAGTTCCAATGATTGTATTATTTTTAGGTCTATGAATTAAATTTCAAACTTTATTTCTTTTAAGCTGATTTAATTCGTCTTGCATAGCCATTACCCAAGATTCATCTTCTAAAGCTTCATTTACATTTTTAGGTTCTTCTTGTGAAAGAAATGCAATATGATCACAGATATTTTTAAATGAAGAACGAGTACTTACACCTCGTGAAGGTTCTCCTATGATTTGATCCATAGGATGATCCTTCAGTGTTTTTCACTCTTTTGGTAGGTCGATGTGTTCTTCACCAGTCTTGGTGTTTTTATCTTTGTCTTCATTGATTTGCATTTCTTTCATTTCTTTTCTTATGTCCAAATCATCGTCAACAAGAATCTTAGAAGAAAATTTGTTAGCTTCATCAAAAATAATATGAATCAACTTAACTAATGTCATAGTTCTTTTGTTATATACTCTATACGCTTTGCTATTAGTAGTATATCCAAGAAATATTCTTTCATAAGATTTAGAGTCAAATTTTTCCAAATCATCTTAATCATTCAAAATAAAACATTTATATCCAAAAACATAAAAGTAAGAAATGTTGGATTTTCTACAATTCCATAGCTCATAAGGAGTTTTACTTAAATGATATCTTATAAAAACACGATTCATTACATAGCAAGCAGTATTAACTGCATCGGTCCAAAAATACTTAGAAATTTTGTATTCATTTAACATAGAACGTGCCATTTCTTGTAAAAATATATATTTTTATCTCTACAATCCCATTTTGCTGAGAAGTTCGAGGTGCAGAAAAATTATGAAAATTTTCATTTTGTTCACAAAAATTTTTAATATTTTTATTTTTGAATTCTCCTCTTCTATTACTACGAATGTGTAGAATTGTAATGCCCTTTTCATTTTGAAGTTTCTTACAAAGTTTAGCCAACACATGACATACTTCATCTTTAGTTGCAAGAAATAAAGTCCATGTATATCGTAAAAAATCATCGACAATAACAAAATAATATGCTTTTCCTTCAAGACTTTGAGCTTTCATTTGACCAAATAAATCAAGATGAGGTAATTGTAAAAGCCTATTTGTAGAAATTTTTTGTTTCTTTTTTAAACTAGTTTTGACTTGCTTACCAAATTGATAAAAATCACAAACTTTGTCTTTGAAAAAATTAGTCTTAGGCAAGCCTTTGACCAAATTTTTTTTGACAAGTTTTGATATGAGATCCATGCTAGCATGACCTAGCCTCCTGTGCCATAACCAACTAGCTTCATTTACAGCAGAAAGACATTTAACATTTTGAGAATTTAGATTTTCAAAATCGATAGTGTAAACATTTTCAAATCTTTTTGCTACAAATAAAACTTTGTTATTTTTTTTGTTTTTAACTACACAAGTATCATGCAAAATTTTTACACTATATAGCCTTTATCACATAATTGACTAATACTAAGGAGATTATGTTTGAGACCATCGAGAAAAAGTACATTATCAATAGATAGGGAAGAGTCCTTACCAACCTTACCTATACCAATAATTTTACCTATTGCGTTGTCTCCAACTGTTACAAGCCCTCCATCCTTAGGTGTTAAAGTTAGAAATTTAATTTTGTCGCCCGTTATATGTCTTGAGCATCCACTATCCAAATACCACATTTCTTTAGATGATGAGAATCTCAAGCATACTTACAAAACAATTCAAGTAATTTTCTTTGGTACCGAAATCATTTTGGGTCCTACAAGATTAGTCTCTTTTATTCTCCAAACTATTTTTGTAATCCCATTATTATTTTTTAGTGGGTAATCAAATTTAATATATCATTTTCTTTTGCATTGAAAACAAGTTACATTCTCATAAATATTTTTGAAAAATGTATTTGAATAACCTTTTGATTCTTTCACAAAATAATTTTTAGAATTGAGTTTCACTTCTCTATTATAGCCTATTCATTCTTTATTCAAAGACCTTCTTTGTGCTCCCAAAAGTTTTTCAAATTTTTTTTTCTCATTTGTAAATTTATAAATAATTTTTGAGTAATCTTCAACTTTTCTTTTTAGTTCATGGGAAACATCATTTTTAATATTTTTACCTTTCAAGTTTATGAGATCCTTTCTTAACCTATCATTTTCTTTTGTTAAATTTAAAATCTCATTTTTAGAAATTTTTGTTAATCTATCAAATTTGACTCTTAAAATGAGATTTTTCTTTTCCAATGTTTCAACCATTGAGTTATGCTTCTTAGAACTATTTTCTTTTTCAATTTTTGCATTTTCATTTGAGAGTTTTAAGTTTTCAATTTTCTTTGAAAAACTTTTATTTTCATTTTTTAATTTTAAATTTTTCTTTTTCAATTTTAAAAGATTTTTATGTAAATTAAATATTTTATTTTTAAAATCATCGTATGATGACATAGAATAAGAAGAGCTAGAATCATTACATGAATTTGAATGGGAGTTTTTTTCTTCATCTATACTTGCCATTAAGTAGAAGTTGGCCATTTTGTCGTCGCTTGAGCTAGAGCTTGACTCGTTCGAATCGGAATCGTCCCATGTGGTTGCTTTCATGGCATTTTTCTTTTTCTTTGATTCTTTCTTGAGTAGAGGACATTCGGGCCTAATGTGCCCAGTTTTGTTGCAGTTGTAGCAAGTGGGTGGTTCCTTCTTGAGGTCTCGTTTGTTTGAGTCCCCTTTGTCAAATTTCGTACCTCAAAATTTTCTTGAGAATTTTTTGTCTCTTTTGAGGAACTTCCCGAATCTCCTTGTGATGAGGGCCATGTCATCGTCATAGATATCCTCGTCTTCATCATTGGAGCTTTCTTTTGAAGCTTTGAGGGCGATGGATTTCTTGGCCTTGTTTTGCTCATTGACTCTTTCATTTATCTTGAGCTCGTAGGTCAACAGTGAGCCAATAAGTTCATCTAAGGTCATGACCCTTAGATTTCTTGCCTCGGAGATGGCTGTGGCCTTAGCTTCCCAAATGGATGGCAAGGCTTTGAGTACTTTCCTTAACAACTCATAAGACTGGTAAGTTTTTCCCAGTGCATTAAGTGAATTAATAATGTGAGTAAAGCGAATGTACATGCTAGATATTGTTTCATCTTTATGCATCTTAAAACCTTCATATTCACTAATAATCTATCTGTCATAGATTCTTTAACATCTTGTGTGTCTTCATAAGTGACTTCTAATTTTTTTCATATTTCTTTTACACTTTTACATGCCATTATTCTATTATATTCATTAGCATATAAGGCACAAAACAATATATTCATAGCACTAGAATTAATTTGCAATTGTTTCATGTCATTTTTATTTATTTTTCTTCTAATTTGGGAACCTCTTTACCTTCTATAGTTTTAGTAGGAACGAATTTACCTTGCACAATCACCCTCCATGCTCTCTAATCCATAGTTTGAATGAATATTCTCATTCTTTGTTTTCAAAATGTGTAGTTTACACCACTAAAGATTGGAGGCCGTGTGAAAGATTGACCTTCTCCAAAAGGGGATACACATTGTACATGCCATTTGATCTTTTACACAAAAACTTGTTAAGAATAATGTATTAGGCTATGATACCAAATGATATTATATGTTTAATTCGAAGAGGGGGGTGAATTGGGTATTTAAAAAAAATTCTTAGATAAAGCAATTGAATACAAGTGTATTACTTCACAAGCAAATTTATTTTAAACTTATAACCAAGACCTTGTGTTGAAATGTTTAAGAATAAGTATGATCAAAAATTAAATTCCTTGTTTAAACAAATACAACACTATAACAAAGTAGAGTATAATTTCAATATTTTTAAATGTCACTTCAAGATTAAGATATAAGAATATAATAATATTTCTTTCTAAGTGAACTTAAAACCTTTTTAGTTTTAAGATATGAAGGATGTATACTTTTGTTGACCTTTTATTAATTAATTATAACACTTTTCTTATTTCAACAAACTAAAGTATAAGAGTAGGTTCACTTCAAGTATGTTTTAAATGAAAAATAATTTAAGCACAACTAAGGATGTTAATACTTGAACTTCTTTTAACAACTTAAATCTTGCAAGAAAATTTTTAAATATATCTTCCTATTATTTAAAGTGTATGACTAATATTGATGTTGGAGAATATTAAAGTACAAACGAATAAAATTCTTTTGAATCAAAATGTGAGTATAAAGATAATCTAAAACTTGTTGATTACTAGATTCAATATAATTCTTATAAGTCAAATATTAAAAAAAAAACTTTTGTTGTAAGATACGTTAAGTTTACAACTTCTAACTTTTAAAATTTTTGTTAGTTAAAGCAAATACGAGAACAAATAAAGAATAAGTAATTAAGTACAAAAGTGTGTGTGTGTGTGTGTGTGTGTGATGTAACAAGAAACAACAAGATAATAAGTAAAAAGAAAGTAACACAACGATTTTTACAAGATTCGGCGCAACAGCTTACGTCATTGTCTCAAGCCAACAGTTATGAGAATTTCACTACATCTCCTTCAATAGGTGGAAGAGCCTCTCCTTAGTCTAGGCAGAGTAGCCTCTACGTGAGAACACAATCCTTGTAGGCGGATTAGGCTCTTTTGAGAATCACCTTTCTCAAATACAAACTAATAGGAAGAATAGTATGAACGTATACAAGGACGCTCCTTGAATGAGCAAATGAGTACAACAATGGTAGCTCTAAACTCTCTTCTCAATAAATAAAACTATGAAGCTCAAATAGAATGACTAAATGATTTTTCTCTCAAAAAGCGTATGAAAAACTCAAGAATTGAAGAGAAAAGATATAGTAAACAAGAGAGAACGTTTGAGAGGATTGAGTCAGTAAAACTATGGCTCAAACCCTCTATTTATAGGCTCCAATTTCTGACTAGCCGTTGGGCTCAATATGGAAATGTCAAAGTAGCTATTTTCAAAAATTTTTAAAATTTAAACCTGTTCAGTCGACTGAAGAGACTCATTCGGTGGACTGAACCAAGCTTCGGTCGACTGAACCTATAGGTTCAGTCGATTGAACTTATGCAAATCTGAAAACCTATTTTTGGAAGCCTGTTCGGTCGACTAAACATGTGAAAACCAGAATTTAATTTTTCTAAAAAGGTTTTGATCACTGTTTGATTTAGAAAAATTATTTTATGACTTTTTAGATTTCTTATGAGTTTCAAAGCAAAATTTCAAGAGAAAATGAATGTACAAAAGGATCCTAAAAAAATTACCACTTGTTCTTCATTCTTCAATCCTTCAATGTCTTGATTCCACAAAAACTTGTCGCTAAAGATCTTGATTTTAAATTTTTGCGTCATGGCTTCCATTTTATATTCTTGAATTGTGCTAATCATGTATGTCCTGAAATCAATCTCAAATTGCATAATTTAGATATATAAGTTTGTTATCATCAAAATCGATTATTGAAACCTTGTTAGGCCAACAGAAAGAACTAATTTCTTTAGAATAGAATTCTTAGCACCTAATTTTCTCAATTCATCATATAAATTCGAAAAAGTATTTTACAATTCTTATAAGGAAAATGAGTCAGGAGTTATCTCATCATTTTCTCTGACCATAAGGCATAGATTGATAACTTTATTTTTTTTCTTTTCATCCTCAGAGCTGCTGTCATCGCTTTCGCTCCAAGCTTCTATCATGACCTTTTCAAAGCCTTTCTTGAATTGCTTCTTAAACTGATGGCATTTAGTTTTGACGTGTCTAGGCTTCTTGCATTCGTAGTAGATTATTTCATCCTTCCTGTTTTCTGTTTTGAATCTGCTAGAATCACATTTGAACTTGTTTGGTTCTCCCTTGTATCCTTCCTTCTTGAAGAATTTTCGTCCTCCTTGTTTCTTATTTTTAAGAAACTTCTTGAACTTCTTTGTGATGAGAGCCATGTCTTCATTTTTATCACTTGAGGTGTAATAACTTGTACCAAGACAGTTAATAAAAATAAGATATGTGTCACTCATTAGAATAATATATTATTTGATAGTTCATAAAAAATTTGTAAAAAAAAAATTTCAGACAAATAATAATATAGTGATAAAAATTTTAAATATTTCTAAATTTCGTTGCATATATATTTTGATAGGATTATAAAAAGATTCTAGATAAGATCAAATCAAATATAATGATTGAAGAAGATTTGGATAAGATTCTGGATAAGATCTAATCAAAGGTAATGATTTAGATAAGATTCTAGATAAGGTCAAATCAAAGGTAATGATTGAAAAAGATTTGGATAAGATTCTGAAGAAGATCAAATCAAAAGTAATGATTTAAAAAAATTTAGGCCAGCCTATAAAAGGCACTTTGTGACAACATTCATCACATATCATTTCTCACACACAGTGAGCTTTTAAGCCAAACACTCAACGCCAATACCACCGTGAGCCCGACGCCGCACAGCCACCGCCGTCGCCGGACGCCGCCGACACCACCCACGTCGCCGTCAGCCTCCACCACCATCCTCGGCCACCATTTCTCTCTCTGTTATGGAATCTCTCGCTTTCTCCATTATGCATTGAGATTTTATCACCGGATGATTAAAAATTTTGGGATCAAGATCAATGAGAGAGGTTTGTCACGTCTAAGTCGATGTGAGATGTTTAAGTATTATCTTGAACGTAAATGCAATATTATTTTGAATATAAATTCTATTTTGAATAAAAATACATGTGATATACTTCAGTATTACCTTGAACATAAATGTAATATTATTGTGTATATAAATGCTATTTTGAATATAAATGCATGTGATATGCTTAAGTATTATTCAGAACATAAATGCAGTATTATTTTTTAACATAAATGCATGTGAGAGTGTTTAAGTATTATTTTGAACAAAAATGCATGAACTTTGCTTTGAACTTGTTTTATATCCATATTTTTGAAACATAAAAAATTGTGATAGCATGATCTTTTCTTCAAATGTCATGATATTTCTAAATATACTATCTGCACTTTTTACAAAGTATGAGTATGTGAAAGGAAAGTTTTTGATAATGTGCTACTATTCCAAAGTGCCAAGTTATAAGGATTTTCGGCCGTTTATATCCTGTTAGGGGAGGTTGCCCAATTATGGGTGTTGTTGCTCCCTATGGGGGAGGTTGTCCGTTGAGCGGGGGTTTTTGCCTCAAAGGTTTTGCAGGTTATAAGGCCCGGACAGCACATACCACTCGTACTTGGTGGAGAGTGGCCCTCATTCCATCACGTTGCTAATCCGTGCATTGAGAATTGAGGTTACGGTACCGTCGGAACTCCCGGTAGTGAGGTTGACGACTACTTGGTCACTGTTGGGTATGAGTGGTGCATGAGACGTGATTATTTTGCATTGTGGCGGTTATGTCAGAAACTTTATTTTGAGACAGTGAATTCCATAATTTGTGATTGTTGAGCCTAAAGTACTACTTTTATAAAAATTGAGAAAAGTTTGTTATAACTTGTGAGATCCTAAAAATCTGATAAGGTTATTAATGAAATTTTGTGACAAGTGGATGCAATATCTTACTTTTCTTATGAAAAGTATGATATTTTAGTAGAAGGACTATTTTTTATCTTGTTCATTATAATACTAAATGCACTCTTCTGTAACCTTTGTGGTTGCAGATAGCAGAGATGGCTAAAGTTGGTTCACTACAATCGTCAAGTTTATAATTCTAGACTCGTAGTTAATGTTTTTTTTAAATATACGTTGGTTTGGGAATATAGGATAGCGTATCCGAAGCATGTACAGTTGCTTGTTTCCTATAAATAAATAATTTCAGTTTGATAATTTTGTTTGGTATACGCCGGTTTGGGTATACTGAAAAAAATAATATCATGTACAAGTGCTACTCGTTTGATGATTTGATATTACATCAATTTTCTCAATGTTAAAAAAATAAAAGAGGGTTAGTAGAATTCATATCTCACCTGAATGCCTTTAGTCACTACATTCGCTGTAACGCGATGAAAAAACTGTGCAATCTCAGGTTGTGATAATATTCTTTATCGATTTTGTGTTTTTGGAAAGAGATGTGACATGAGGACTCTTCTTCATATTCTTCATCATGAGTTGAAGACTTAAAGGCAACACCTTTCTACTTTTTGTTGTCTTTCTCATCATCCATCTTGATGTTCATCTTATGGGCCATGAGAGAACCAATAAATTCTTCTAAACTGAGCCTATTCAGGTATTTGGCTTCTTGAATTGCCGTGACCTTAGCTTCTCAATTCTTTGGCATACACCTCAGAATTTTTCTGACTATTTTCGCATTAGTGTAAATCTTGCCAAGAGATTTTAGTCTATTGATAATGTCAATGAAGCGAGTAAACATATCAGACATAGTTTCATCATGCTCCATTTTAAATAGGTCATAGTTATGCACAAGCAGACTGATTTTTTACTATTTCACTTGATTGGTACCTTCATGAAAAATTTCGAGTCTATCCCAAATTTCTTTAGCGGTGTCACAAATCGAGATCCTATTGAACTCGTTTGGGTCAAGTAAGCAGTAAAGGAGATTCATAGTTTTGGCATTTTTTTGTACCTCCATAATGTCAGTTTCAGTCCATTCTTCTTCAAGTTTGTAGATAATTTTTTTTCAACAGTTTTGGTAGGTATTTTGAGTCCATTTATGATAATCCGCCAAATGTTATAGTCTACGGCTTGAATGCATCTTCTCATTCTAGCCTTCCAATAGTTATAGTTTGTTCCATTGAACAAATGGGGTCTGTTGTTTGATTAACCTTCTGATTGGATAGATCCAATATTAGTGGTTGCCATATAAAACTCTTAGACTGTTAAGTCAATGACAAGAGCCCAAACTCTGATACCAATTGTTAGATCTAGACAACTCAAGAGGAGGTGAATTGAATTTTAAAAAAATAAAAGGCAATATAAAAACCTTTTTCAGAAATCTTTTAATATTACAATAAGGCAAGATAAGCAAATATAAAATCAATGCAAGTATTAAAAGATGAGGGATAGAGAAATAAAACCAGATACCAGAGATTTATAGCGGTTCAGTTTTATCCTAGCCTACATCCACTCTTCAAGATCTCTCTTGAGTATTTTTACTTTTCAGAATACTTCACGGGCGTATTCTAAACTTTTATAATCTTCAAGATTTCGCTTGAATGATCTGAATGTTTACGGGTACATTCATAAGCCTATTTTAGCTTCAAGAAGATTATATAAAAACAAGCTCTTGTTTTCTTCTAATCTCTCTTGAACTCTTCTTTGATGAGATTCACTCACTCACTCAAAGGATAAATGGTGACTTACCATTGATTATAATAAATAAAGAGTATAAATGATGAACTCCCACTCCCTTTACAGAAATAATTTACAACAAATAAAAAGGTAAAGAGAAATGAAAAACAAGAACTGGAGTTACAGCAATAAATATGAGCTTGATGATTCTGAGATTGATTTGAGCAATAGAAAAGTAAATGCAAGTCTCCAACCTTCTTAAATGATGAGAAGTAACTTCTTATATAAGTTCTTAGGGTATCATGACCGTTGGAGGAAGGTGGGAGCAATAAATACTAAAAATCCAGCTGTTAAAATCTACCGCAATTTGAATTTTCGTCGCCGGTATCGACATAAATACCTTTGGTGTCGACACAAAGTGTCTAGGGTAGGGTTCTTCAAATGGTTGGGTCGACATAAATTTTCTGAGGGGTCGACATAATTTCTGCACTTTACCTTCCAACGTTCTGGGGTCAGCACATTTAAATCTGGTGTCGACTTGTTTGAAACTTAGCATCTATATGAACTATTTTGTGTCGACTCAACTTGCATTTAGTGTCGACACGAATTTCTGCAAGAAGTCTCAATTCTTTTGTGTCGACACATTTGGTTTCTGGGGTCGACACCAACATTCTACAGGCAGACTCGGGACTTTTGTGTCGACACATATGTGCTTTGGGGTCGACACCAAAATTTTGTAGGAGGTTTCGGTTGTTTTGTGTCGACACAATTTTTATTTGTGTCGACCCAAACTTCCGAATACTAAAAGTGATGATCACTTTTGTGTCGACAAAAATTCTATTTGTGTCGACTCAAATTGAGCCATGAGAGCTTTGGCTCTTTTGTGTTGACACAAAACTTATTTGTGTCGACACTAAAGCTTTGATACCTGAAGATCGACTTGTAAAGCAGTTAGGGTGTTGACATACTTGATAAGTTTTAAGTATACTTTTTCTTAAAAGTATTTAACTTAATTTTCAATTAATATCAACACAAAATATTATTATTCAAGAATGCTTAAGTGTTTGAAATTTTTTGAGATATAAGTTATTCTTTTTTGACTAAGGTGTTAATTTTGATTGTTCAAAATGTGTTAACACTTTTATTTTAGAAATTTAAAATATTATCCATTTAAATTTATTCATTCTTAGAAAATAAATTATGAAAATCATCAAAATCAAAATAAAAAAAGCCATTGGGCTAACAAAAAATAATTCCAAGACATTTACAGGGGTTGAACATAGATAATTTCATTGATGATAAATTAATGAGTATAGAGTAGGGGGCATGCCGACGCCACAAGAAAGACGAGGCCATGGAATGCAAACTTTGTTGTAAAAGCAAAAACAAACAAAATGGATCAAAATGTTTGAAGCCTAGGCAACATGGGCAGGTTGGGAAGAAGCATCAACTGCTCCCTGCTCCTGGCTAGGTCCTTCTTGGGCGGGTGCATCCAATCCAGTCAGCTGTTCAGCTCCTCCAGCTGCTCCACCTTGCTCTGTGAAATTCTTCTCGGGCTCATCATCCTCGAGAGTGAGGTCAACGGGCTCATTCAGATCGGCAACCTTGGTCTCAGCCCACAAAGGCTCGAGCTCTTTAAATTCGTCGATTTGCTCAAGCGGAGGAGGGGGTGGAGCTTGATCAGCGGACTAAGGAGGAAGAGGGGCCGTTGAAAGTGGAGCCACCTCCATAACTGGGCTAGGAGGAGTTGCTTGCCCAATGAGATGGGAGAGTTGAGCCGGGAAAGGAACCAAGGGCTGCAGCCAGGGAACATCCCTATAAAGAAGGGAGTCTTCGGGGATCGAGGAGGCTTTCAGAGTGGCGTCCCACCCTAGCTTGAACAGGGGGTTCTGCAGGCTCCTAACCTGTGCCTCGTACACGTCTCCAGCGGCGTTGTACCCTTCATTGTACTTCGCTTGAGCGGCCTGCTGGTTATGCTCTTTTAGGTCTGCAATGGTCTTGAGTAATTCTTCCTTAGCCTTCCGTGCCTCCTCGAACTGGTCGAGGACGGAGGCGAGGTTGGCCTCGCAATGTTTAACCGAGTCCAGAGCTCGAGCTGCTCGAACCTCGGCGTCCTCCTTTGCCTTCACAGCCTCCCGATCAAAAGGTGAAGCAACAAATTGAGCAAGGACATCACATCATCTTCATGCAGCTCGAGTTCTCGAGCAACAACAAGATGATGGGGGCAATTGTGGGGGTCGAGTTCCGATCAGGGTCACGTGGAGCACACGTAGAGTGTCATATAGCGTGATAGTCCTCTACCCACGACTACGTTTCTTGGCTTGTATATCCCAGTTCAGGTGGCTAGCCAAGCGTATACGACTCGGATAGCGCTCTCAAGCTGTGATGACCTCAGGATATGTGAATCCGTGCAATGGCCGTGGTCCCGAGCTCAGGTGCGGTACAGTACCGACCCCTAAGAGGAGGAGTTCAACACTATGAGAAGGAATGCTTGGCATTCATGACTAAGCAGGACGAGAGTGCCGCTCCAAAAGCCAAGCGCGAGGGTTTATACGTGAGATCAGTGACTTGTGATACTCGTATCAAAAGAGTGATATGATGATACGAGATTAGTAGTGTTTGGACCAACTCTAGGGTTAGGGTGTCAGAGAGAGTTGACTTAGTCAAGGCTAGACTAGGTCTGAGTACTGATAAACAACTTGACATGATAAGAGGAACTTGCAGATAAATCTTGCAGAAAGATCTAATGATAGCATTGATAAGTTACCATCAGCTTAACAGTTATACATTGATCAGAGAGAGGAAGTACGATCGGACCTACTCGGGTTGAGTCGGATGCTAAAAACGGGTCAAATATATCTCTTCCTATAAATAACCAACACATGTACAGAAAAAAGGTATGCATTCATTCTACTAGGCAAAACTTTGCTAAAATACTCTCAAGTTCTTCCTTTTCTCTCTCTAAAAAAGCACTTGCCTGACTTGATCATCGGAGGGTCCACCGGTATAAAGTCACCGGCGGGCATCTCACCCCTTTCCTGTGCAGGCGTACACATGGAATCCAGTCCTGACAGTTCAGCCAGTTTGGACGGGACCAATAGATCCCAATCCTTATCCTCAACAAAAAAATATTATATTCAATCATAAATTTTGACTTTTCTTTCTTATTTTTTTAATCTTTTTAATTCTAATTATTGGTCAATATTATTATTTTAATATTTTATCATATGAATTTTTATTAGTATTAATATCTTTTAAATTTTAAAAATATTTCCTATTACGGTCCTGTCCCTGCCGCTTTCACGCCACCTTCTCGATTTTCTCTGTCCATCCCTAGATGCAACAACTCCAGTTGGCATCCATGTGGTTGCAATTGGATTACGTCAAAGCTTAGAAATTAGAACTCACAAATATAATATAGTTTTTCATAGATAATTGCTTAGATTCTACCACTCCTGATTGTGGCTCATAAGCTTTTAAGAAATCTAAGAAAATTTGGCTTATTGGCTTATGGTGATGCAATTTGCATCACAAACTCTGGACAAAATCAGAGTTCAAACTTTGCATTCTAGCGAGGGCTATGCAATCTGCCTTTAAAAGCTTGAAAAACTTATGCAATCTACTTTAAAAGTTCAGAAAGCTTTGAACGAATTCTGGACTTTATTGACCAAATTATTCAATTTTTTTTCTTTATGTTTTAAATGTATTTAATTGGAGGAGCTATAAATAGAAAACCTTAATAATGAATTAGGATTGTTAAGAATTTAAAGAGAGCTCTCAGAGCCTAGAAGACGCCGATTCTAAAAATTCGAATATATAGGTAATGTCGATTCCAAAAATTCAATTATAAAGGTCATATCCTGGCGCTTAAGAGTCTTTCTCAACCGCTTAAGAGTCTTTCTCAATCCCGAGTCACTAACTTTTTTATCTTTTGGGTTTTGTATTAATTTTTTTGGAATTCTTTTGTCTACTTGATAACTGTTTATAACTTTAATAATTTAATTGTTTTAATTAATTTAACTTTTTCTTGTAATAATCGTGTTGATTTCTATGAATTCAAATACTTGGTTATACAGTGATTTTTATAGTATAAAATGTGAGATAAATTACACTTAAATTAGATGGAATGTGTTGAACTTGTTGATAACAATATGTGCTATTTAAAAATAGTTTATACCGAATTTGAATTATAATTTATTCCTCACAAATTTGCCAAGATTAGTAGGCATGGCATGTCTATTTTGAATCCGATTATATCCCTAATTAATAGACATCTATTTATGTGAATTAGGATGGATCCAAAATTTTGGGTCTCTGTTCATTATTCAAAACGCACTCATTTAATTTGTTTTTACTCATTTTAATATAATTTAATTAAATTCATCAATTTCTCTTATAAGTTGAACTAGGAATTAATTAGATAAAAATCAATTTAGCATTTTGGTCCAAGTAGAGCAATACTTGGTGTTAATCGCTATTTTACAGAATGACTAATTTTTACTGAATTTTTATCATTTACTTTTGGCTCATAAATAACTTGACAAATGATTTTTCTGATTTATCATCAATTATGTTACTTCAGTTCATATTATCCTATTTGGGATACTTAAGAAACTTAACTTTTAATAAGTTAAACATTTTTTATACAAAACAAAAAGATTAAAGAGTTGGATTATTTGGATAATTTTTTATATTAATTTTTTTATATTTTTAAATTTTTATTAAAATATCAAATATATTATTATTTTTTATTTTTAAATTGTAGTATTTAAAATATTAGTATAATTTTTTTAATTAAGACTCTTATAGGCATTTTTTTTTAAAAAAATTAATATTTAAAATATGTATAAAAATTTTATCTTAAGAAATTAATATTTTTAAAGATCAATTAGAGTTTTAGCTCTGATCGTTTACTATATATTTAATCGATGTGCAATTAGTTTGTTTTTTATTTTATTGTTTTTAGTAACTTCCAATATAGGCCTCAAACAGACGAAGGCGGCTGAGGGGACGATGATTAAGACAGAAAGGGACTCTACTTCTGAACATGAATTCATTACGTATTTACGATTACACATCACGCAACGCGACAAAAAATAATTAAAATATTTCCTAAAAAATAAAACATAAAAAAATCAATAAAAAATTTTAAAAAATTTAGCTTGTGTTAGACTAATTTTTTTTAATAATTTTTAAGTTTTTTTAATTTTTTTGTGTCGAATTATGGTTTTTCTATATCAAATTATGATTTTTTTTGTGAAAAAAAAAGTAAAAAAAAAATTAATTTTTTTGTAAGAATCTAAATGGAATGACTTTTTTTTTTTTTTAGCAGAAAAAGTTAAAAATTATAACTTAAAAATAAGGTGAAACACAACTTAGCAAGATATTGGGTGGTGGTCTAGAGGGACTTAAGTCCTGGGCTAATTTTTTTTAATTTTTATATTTTTGTTAAAATTTTTTATTTTTTCAAATCACTTTGATGAGATAACTAAAAAGATAAAAAAATTGTATTAATAAGTATTATTGTGCAACTAGATTTATTTATTTATTTATTTTGGTTTATTTTTGTTTTTTTAATTTTATTTATATTTTGATTAATTTTTTTAACTTATCTCGATGGAAAAATTAAAAAGTATAATAATTTAATTAACTAATAATTTTTACTAAAAATAAAAATAAAAAAAATAAAATAAATAAATAAATAATTATTCCATACGGGGCCTTTGTCTCTCGTAATACCACTTTTCCTTTACAAAAATGCTATGTACTCAAAATATTTATTTAGATTTTTATTTCAAATTTAAAATAAATAATTTAAATTTAAGTGTGTTATTGTTAATTACAATCTAAGTAAATCTAGATAATTGATTTTAAATTCTGATTAAATTTTCTTAATAAATATTATGAGTAGGTAGCATTGTTGTATCCCTTAAAAGACTCTCCAAGCGTTTGGTCAAGTTTTTGTTGCTAGTTTTTATTTTTTTACTATTAATTTTAATTATAAATTATAATATTTTTTAAATACTTATAATTTTAATTATAATTTTTAATTTTTTTTTATTTCAGTTATAAGTTATAATTTTTATTAAATACTCATAATTTTTGATATAAATTACAATTTATCAGATATTAACAGTAATATTCTCAAACACCTCCTATTTTGAGTTTGAACCACAATAATTATTTGAACAGTTTATTTTGTAAATCTTGTACATAAAATTATTTATTTTGATAAAAAAATCCATAACTATGGCCTCCTTTGACAATTAATTTTAAACTAAATTTTTTGTCTTTTCACCCGAAGCTAAAAAATTAAAAAATATTATTTTAAAACCCCTAAGGCTTTTTGCCATTTAGTATTTTTTCTTTTTTATACATAAAATAGTTTTATATATTTTTTAAAAATATCATAATTTTTATTATGTAATTCTATCTTTTTATAAAAATTATATTTTAAAAATTTACTCATCAAAATTTATCCAACAATGTCTATATTAAAAATAAAAATTATGTAAAAATAAATTTTAAAAATTATAATAAATCTTTTTGACTTAAAACTCTTTTTAGATCAAAATGTCTTTTAAGTCAAATTCTTTAACTTATTATTTTTTGACTTAAAATTACTTTTGATTCACAATAAGAATTTTTTGCTTCTTTGATTTAAAGCAATTTTAAGAAAAAAAAAAACTTTGACTTAAAGTCAATAAATAATTTTTATTTTGCATTTTATTAAAAGGTCATACTAATCACCGTCTAACATGCAGTGATTAACAGTATAATGAAGATTAATTTTTTTAATATTAATACATTTTTGAATATGAGATTTGTCACTTTTATAAATATTAATATATTTTACACAAATATTTATATATTATAAATTTATTATTCACCATACAGTTAGGGATGACAATTGTACCCGTACCCGCCCGTT
>JAOTRH010073754.1:0-17690 GCA_034768845.1 Heliamphora exappendiculata | reverse complement strand
TGATGGATAGTAGACGTCCACCCAACGTGGCATGCTATTCACAGGTTACTAGGCTGCTGGCGAATTAATTTTAAAATGGTAGAGAAAACTAAATTAAAATAAATTCAAAGTTTTGCTGTTCATAATTAATGATTTTTTTTAATTATGTGATTCTCGAGATTAAAATAGATTTCAACCCACTCGCTTTAATACTAAAAAAAACAAACTAACGGGACCAAAATATGTTGACTGAAAATGTAAGTTGGATATAATTTTAACTACAAATGATATTCCTTCAATACCAAAAAATGTGTTTGTTTCAGAAAAAGATTCTTCCGCAGGGCTGAAAGGCTTGAAGAAGAAAAAGATTCAGAAATTGGGAGACACGATACCAGGAAATGTGTTTGTTTTAGAAAAACGTTCTTCCTCAGGGTCAAAAGGCTTGAAGAAGAAAAAGATTCAAAAACAGGGAGACACAATTTCTAGGGTAGTTAGTGGGCCACGGACTAGTGTGAAAAAGCCAAAAGATAATGCTTTCACAACAATCGGACCAGACACTAAAAAAGCTATGTCTAGTATTTCTCAGAGGTCAGAACAAATAGGGTAATTTCTGTTCACTGGTTGTGGAATCATGTTTAGCGGTGTCATCTACCGGTACCTGATACGTAGATACGGGAGCCACTAATCATGTCTGCAATTCATTGTAGGGATTCCAGAAAATTCGATAACTTAGTAATGGGGAGATTAACCTACATATGGGTAATAATACAAAGGTAACAGCTATTGTAGTAGAAGATGTCACTCTCAGTTTTGGTAGAGATTGGGTTTTAATATTGAGAGATTATCTTTATGTACCTGCCATTAGAAGAAACTTAGTTTCTGTTTCTGGATTCGCTAAAGACAGATATTTGGTTTATTTTAATAACTCTGTGGTTATTAAGGATAATAAACAGGTTATCTGTTCTGGTACATTGGTGGATGATCTTTGTATTATTACTCTAATCTCTCCTATACTGCAACTAACTAAAACAAATAATGCATCTATAATATCATATAAGAGAAAGTTTTTTTCTTTAATGAACCAAACGTTTCTTTGGCACTTACGCTTAAGTCATATTAATCTAAAAAGGATAAACAGACTGGTGGCAGATGGACCTTTGAGTTCATTAGAAGTGGAGGCACTTCCAGTCTGTGAATCTTGCTTAGAAGGTAAGATGACCAATAGGTCCTTTTCGGCCAAAGGCTATAGAGTTAAAGAACCATTGGAGCTGATTCATTCAGATGTGTGTGGTCCTATGACAATTTGGGCTAGAGGTGGCTTTGAGTACTTCATCAGTTTAATTGATGACTACTCAAGATATGAATACATTTACCTGATGCACCATAAGTCTAAATGCTTTGAGAAAATCAAAGAATTCAAGGCAGAGACGGAGAAGCATATAGGTAAAAGTATCAAATCACTACGATCCGACCGTGGTGGGAAATACATCTTTGGAGAGTTTAAGGACTACTTGTCATCAAAGGGGATTACATCCCAGTTTACTGCACTTGGCACTCCACAATAGAATGGTGTAGCAGAAAGAAGAAATTGGACTCTTATAGAGATGGTAAGGTCTATGATGAGTTATTTAGGTTTATCAGATTCATTTCGGGGACTCTCTTTAAAAATAGTAGCTTACATTCTGAACTTGGTACCTTTTAAGTTAGTATTTTCTACTCCCACAGAATTGTGGACTGGGCGTAAGCCTAGTCTGAAACACATTCAAATTTGGGGGTGTCCAGCACATGTGCTAAAAGGGAACGCGGGTAAGTTGGAATCAAGGACAGAAGTCTGTTTCTTTGTGGGGCATCCCAAAGGAACGAAATGTGGTCTATTTTATAATTCTAAGGATCAGAAGATCATTGTTAGCACCAATGCAAAATTCTTGAAAGAGAATTATATTATGAATCATAGGCCCAATAGGAATATTATTCTAAAAGAACTGAAAGAAAATACCAGTAGAACAGAACCACATGTCACTGATAGAAAAGCCTTGTGTACGCTATACTTTGTACTAGACTCGACATCTCCTTTGTCGTTGGCATGGTTAGCAGATATCAGTCTAATCCAAGGCAGGAGTATTGGATTGCGATAAAAAATATAATCAAGTACTTGAAAAGGACTAAAGATTATACGTTAGTTTACCAGGCAGATAGTCTAGTATCTTTAGGGTACACAGACTCAAATTTTCAGTCAAACATAGAGCTTACATAAGAAGACAACCTTGCAGATCCTTTACAAAGAGCTTACCGGCTAAGACTTTTGATAGTCATGTAGAGGGCATAGAAGTCAGATGTATGGCAGTATAAGTGCGAGATTGTTATGGTTGGTATACTGAAAATCATATTTTTAGTATTTAATTTTATTTTTAATAAAATTAATTTTCTATTTTATAAGAATCTTTATGAGTCATGTATGTGTATCATTTTTAATGTTATGCATGGATGTCTGATATTCTGTATAGTATTTAATCTGGTGTGTAGAGTACGGCTTGCACATGAAGATCAAATTTTTTGTTCTTGCAGAATATAAGTTTTATGTTCACAGTTTAGATAGAAATGGACATACCATCTGTACGACTGTAACACAGAATTTTAGTAGGCCTGTCTCGGTTATGAGAAACAGATAATAACGTCATATATTGTTTCGACTCTCTGTGCTAGTACACTTTGTATGTATTGAACAGGACATTGGGAATAATTAATTTTGTACTGACTAAATAAATTAATTCACACCCTAAGGTTATTATGAATAGTGCTTATTCTCTGAATCCTGAAATAATTATTGATTTATGTATATTTAATATTCGTTATTTTGATTTATTAGAGGGTGCGATTTTATATGGGTCTATATTCATGGTGAGTTGGATAGCGTTATTATGTATATGGAAAATATTAATTATTGACGGAATCCACGTTTCAAAGATCGAGATTGACGATTCCCCTTAAGGATCTTTATAAGTTTTGACTGGGCAAAATTCTACAGGTGAATTTTATTATCCGGCGGTCAAATAAGTTAAGCGAAAGGGCTTAAGGAATATCAAGATGTCGATTAAATTAAATTGTTAGTAATTAAATTTAAATGGCGGGTATCGAGAATCTTAACATGGGGAGAAATAGTAAGCATTTAATAACAGGAGTTCAATGCAAGAAGGTCTTAAGATTATGGGTCAGAGTACGATTATAGTTCTTTAGTGATGTGAACTGTAATTTAGTATTTTATGAAAATTACAGAAACCGCTGCATCTCTTTCCATAATTGTAGAAACCCTAGTAGGTGTCTGTGTTCCACTTAATGTTTAATTCATAATTACCCCCAGGTCCCTTCTGTAGCCCTATATATATATGGGTAGGATGAATCAGTTTTTAATGATTTTATATCATTATTATTATGATATTATTTTTGTTTTTTAAGACTTAAATATATCGGGATTCTACCAGTACGAGTTCTCAGAGGATCGTAGAAGATCCCACACTACGTTCGAGGATTGCGTAAAGGAATATAGTAGAAGATCTAACTGGAATTTCAACTCGAAATCAAATCATTGTTGAAGAATAGATCGACAAATGGTATTATTCTAAATTAACTTTGGTTGCACGGGTTTTATTTTGATTATTCTTCGTCAAAAGTTTTATCTGAAGCCCGTGTCGGCGTTTACCCGTCTAATTAATTTTTTACCGAAAATCATTTTCAAAGATAAAAATCTTGTTAGTTTTGCCTCCAACACCACTGCCATAAGAAAAACATATGCATTACAACATGTTATAACCCAACATGAAACATATACAGAAAAGTATAAACTACCTAACAAAGACCAAACAACAGAGTCTCGTAAACAGCCACCCCTGGGCACCTCAAGGTCACCCTACAGGACCACGTCTACCTGAAAAAATTTTTACAATAAAATCTCACACCGTGAGCCGAAGCCCAATAGAAACATACCATAAAGTTGTAAAGCAGGTAATGTAATTATAAGCATACAGACTCAATCATAGAAGCTAAAAAGATTTTTCTACCCTGAAAACCACAAGTTTTTATCTGGCCAATACGAGCCTCAAAAAGGTTTTACTTCATAAAATCCTACATTTTTACCCTTAAAACCATGCATATCTACCATGCTAATAGCATGCCATAGTTAAACGAAAACAATAATCAAAAACTTAATTTTCCACCCGGTTCACACAACTAAAAACAAAATGTTATTTTTTCACTCGGAACATACAACTAAGGAAAATAAAATGTTAAGCAGTAATAAAATAGTACGCCTCACTCGGGCCACACCGTCGAGGAGAATAAGATAAAATGAATCCTATGTACCGACTCTGCCGCACGCATGGACAAAGGTAATAACTATAGACTCTTGCCTATTACCCTAGTCCTGAACCACTTAAGGCCTGCTAGGTAATGACAAGTTTCATACAGAGTCAAAACAACGTAACTGCTTAATTTATGGGCCCAAAACTCGAGGGTACAAAGCACCCGTTGCTTAATTTATGGGGATTAATCCGAAGGTACAAAGGACCTACGCTGCACACGTTTATGGACTTCCATCGAGGAGCAATAGAAGCCCAACTCAATACACCAATTGTCACGGTACATCTATAAAAATAATTTAAAACCCGCCGTAGCTTAACTACGCAAACCTGTAAAATAGTTATACATCCATATGTATAAAAAGAGATCCAATCCATCAATATGAAGATCTACTAGCATGTAAAAATATACTTCCGTTGAAATATTTTTAAAGCTGAGCTTAACCCCGAGGGTTAGCTCCAATCCTCCAAAAACAAATTTTTTCAAAATTCTCACAAAATGCCTTGTTTTCAAACCTTCTTTTGAAAATCACGAATATCAACATATTTGAATCATGAAATAAATCAAGAAAGGCGTAAAAACACACTTTTTACCCAAAAACCAAGGTTTAAACATGAAAACAACATTTAATGTATTTTCTACCTAGTGAAAATACATATAATTACACGTAACACCATTTAACAACAGTAGGGTCTAGAATCCTACCTCGTTGAGCCAAAAGCTCAATGCCTCAAAAATTGAACCTCGACGAAACAAAATTCTATCCGGATGATCGCGAAGCACCCACCACTAACATCAAGGATCTGCTATCAGTTTACTGAAAATCGAGCCCCAGGCCCATCAAAATCTAAAGAGAAGGCAGAGGTTTCGAGAGAGAGAAACCAGATCTAGAAATGAAAATATCCCAAAATATCCCACACGCCTGGTATTTATAGACCAAGGCAAAAATCCACAGTTCAATCGACTGGATGAGGCTACTAGAAAGCCAAAATAAGCCTTACTGACATAGTCAGTCGACTGACCTCCCAGTTTAGTTGATCGAAGGAATGCACTGCCGACCTAGTCGACTAGATCCTCCAGTCCAGTCAATGGACTGCTAGGAAAACTATTTTTCAGCGTCAAACGAGTTTTTCAACCTTAAACCAAGCGAAAAACTCATAAATACATGTTGTTCTACTATGAAGAAACAAAACACCTAACACACCGAGGTCAAAGGTTAACTCGAACTCCGTCAATACTTTAATTATTCCAAAAATGAAAAAGGTCAGGGTCTCACAAAATTGATCTATTTTAGGAGAATTTTACCAGAGTAATTAAGTCCTTTTTCTCTTATCCTTGATGAGAAAATTGGAAGTTTAAGCCTTTTTTACGAAGTTTTTCTTTACAAGTTTGTTGGGTTTGAATTTCTTAAATCAGGGTCTTCTCTTCGTAAAATCATGCGGGTTTATATTGTTATGAAACCAGGGCGTTACACAAGATGCCTAAATGAGACCTAATCCAAAATCTCCCATATATTTTCTGTTAATGAAAAGAAGATATTTTTATATTTTCACCAAGTGATTCTAATCATACTCCTACTCATAATCCATCCACTCTTTCATGCTCATCCGCTGCTGCATCTACATCTACTACTGAAAACCTCAAACGTGTGGGATTTAAAAAAAAGAATTCTAATGCCATCATAACAATTAAAACTAAATGTAAAATTTGTAATAAAATTCTTTCGAGTAACACATCGGGTGACACTAGTCACTTGCATAGATATTTGAAAAGTCACTTAAAAAATGCACATATTAATTTCAATACACAAATGCAAATAGGTAAGAGTTCAACTGGCAATATTACTAGTTTTTCTTATGATTCTACACGCACACAAAATATGGTTGTTGATTCTATATTAGAAAAGGATTATCCATTTTCAATGTGTGACGAACCCAAATTTGAATATTTAGTACAAGAGGCATTTACACCTTAATTTTAACGTTTTTCTAAAAATACTACTAGAAACAAAGTTTTGCAAAAATTTGAACAAATTAAAATCAATTTGGGATATTTATTTAAAAATATAAAAGCTAAAAAAAATTTATCTTATGATTTATGGACAGTTAGAAATGATATATAATATCAATGTATTATTACACATTTTATAGATAATAATTAAAATTTACGTAGAAGAATTTTTTTATTTAAACTTATAGAATTTTTTTACACCGGTCACACTTTAAATATAAGTATTAGACAAGAGATATATTCATGGGCTATTGCTCAAAAAATATTTTTTTTTATTTTAGATAATACTTCTTATAATAATGAATGCGTTAATTATTTCAAACATAATTTATAGTATCTATTATTTGGTTCTTTATTTTATGTTCGTTGTTTCGCACACATTTTAAATTTAATTGTTGAAGAATGGCATAAATACTATAATAAATCTATTAATAGAGTTAAGCTAGCCATAAAATGCATAAATAGTAGTGCAAAAAAGTTAATATTTATAAAAAAATATTTCATAAAAAATATAAAATTTAAAGAATTACAATATAATATAAAAATTAGGTGGAACGCTACTTATAATATGTTACAAATAGCAATAAAATAATAAAATAATTGATTTATTTTTTAAAATTAATATTGAAACTAATTTTATTCCACAAAATTCATCTGATTAGCAAAATATAAATGTATACAAAAAAATTAAAATTTATGATTAATCAACAAAATTATTTTTTTATATTTACACTCCTACTACTCCACTTGTTTTTATAGCAATTAAAAAATAACAGCAGCATTTGATGAATATTTAATCAATGAATAATGTTTTCACATAATATGTAGAATGAAAATTAAATTTTAAAAATATTATAATAAAATAATATATATTTTTAGAATAATTTCAACACTATATCCTTAGAGTAAAAATATTAATTTATAATATTTAAAAAAAAATATTTATAGTATTACAAATCAACTTGAACTAGTAAATAATACACTCAAAAAATTATATAATAAATATAAAATTTGTATAATACCTCAATTAACACAAACCTCTGTTAAGACTTCATTTCGAAGTCGTATGGATAATTGGTTTCTAATAAAAAGTAGAAAACTTTTTGAGATTTATGAGAGTTCTATAACAGAACTCCAACATTATTTTGATCCAGTAGAGAGTATAGATTAGGATAATTTTAATATTTTAAAGTATTAGAAACAACACGATGTGTTGTGGCAAATTGTATCTGTAATAACTCGTGATATACTTGCAGTATTTATCTATACAGTTGCTTCAACGACAGCATTTAGTGCAAGTTGATGGGTCCTGAATGAGTACATATTCAGATTGATACTGGAGATAGTGCAAGATTTAATGATCACACGCAATACGCTCTACGCATAAAAAATGATACAAGAAGTGGACGAGAAAGAAAAACTAAAAACAGACTTAGAGACTATAACAGCTGGAATGCCTAAAGAATTGTCTAGCTCGAACTAATTTTTATATTTTGGATCTGTAAATTAATTTTTTTACATTTGTAATTTTACATTTTATGAATTTATTTTAAGTAAAGAATAATGAAAATAATTATTAAGGTTGTATGTGTCAATCTAGTTGAGATGTACTTGACTATTAGTGATGTAATTTTTCTATTTTTTTAAATGTTGAATATACTTATAAAGTGTAAAATATATGTTTATGTAATTATTTAAATTTAGTTTTTGTATGATAAAATTTATATTGCATTTAATTATTTCAAGTGTTTGAACTTATTGTATTTAATAATAAATTTATAATAAACTAATAAACTTATAATAATATAAACTATAAACTTATAAATTAATAATAAACTTATAATAATATACACTATAAATTCATAAAGAAATAATCAACTTATAAACTATAAACTTAAAAATTAATAAACAAATAAAGTACAAAATTATATAATAAACTAACAACTAATAATAAACTATAAGTTTATAAGTTATAATTTATAAACTTATAAAAATAAATAAATTTATAATAAATAATAAACTAACTTATGAAGTTATGAATTAATAAATTAATAATAAACTAATATTATTAACTAATAAACTATTACAAATAAAGTAGTAAAATAAAATTATATTATAAATTTATAAATTGAGTAACTCTCAAACTAATAAAATTATAAACTTTTACAATAACTAAAACAAAACAAAAAAGACAATAAAAAAATAAAAAAAAATAGAAAAGTCCAATCCTGGCTTGCCCAAAGGTTAGCCCAAGACCTAAGGCCTGAACTCGGACAGTAAGCCTGAGCCTTAAATCCTTGGAACCTGGGCTATCCCTCCCTCCAAAAGCTCGACCTAGTCCAAAATTTTAGTTAAAATCCGTTGGACTTAGTCTGCCCGAGCCACAGCCCGATCAGGTCAAATTTACACGCCTAATTGTGTACCTAAAATGGCAAGTGGATGAATGTATAGATTAAATGCTTTGATTTTAGAAACATGACCTTTTTCTTGATTTAAATGAAAAACCAGTTAGGAATGTTTATTTTTGATTTGATAGAAAAACGGTATTTGATTAGTTATTTAAAAGAAAAATCGGCTAAAAAGGTTTCCTTTTGATTTGGTAGAAAGATAATATTTGATTGGTTATTTGAAAGAAAAACCTGTTAAAAAATTTATTTTTAATTTGGGTAGAAAAATAGCATTTAGTTCGTTGTTCAAAAGAGGAACCGGTTAAAAGGTTTATTTTTTATTTGATAGAAAAATAGCATTTTCTTGGTTGTTAAAAAGGAAACCGGCTGAAAGATTATTTTTTATATTCTTTTTATTTTTAGAAAAAACATTATCTTATTTTTTAGAAAACAATTATCATTCATTTTTGTTGAAAATAATATTATTTTTTTATTTAGAAGAAAAAGAAAGTATTATTTTTTAGTTTAGAAAAATATTTTTTTAGTTAGAAAAAAAATTATTTCTTTAGTTAGAAAATTAGTAATATATTTTTTTATTAGAAAACAGTTTATAAAAAATTACATCAACACTGTTCTCTAAATACTGTTTTACTTGTTTATAAAAAAAATAGTTTTGTATTTTTTTTTGTTTAAAAATAGTTTTCATTTTTTCAATAAAAAATGTTTATATATCTTTTCATCTAAAAACAGTTTTTACTTATTTTTTATTTTTTTTATAAAAAAAAGTGTATATAATTTCGTAAAGAACAGTTTATTATTTTTTGTTTGTCTAAATAACAGTTTTTTATTTTTTGTTTTGAAAACAGTTTATTTATTTTATTTTTTATAAAATAGTTTTTATAAGAAGGGCTTATTTTTGTTTTTTAAAAAAAGAATAATAATATTTTGTTGTTTGGTAGAAAAACATGTTTAAACAGCTTGACTTTTGTTTATTAAAAGGTGTTTTTCAAAGAAAAAGAAAAAAAAAAGATATTCGATTAGAAGATAAAGAAAAGTATTAAAATGGGCAGCATAACAGTATAAGTTTTGACTAAAACAAATTTTATAGGAGAAACCCTTTTATTTTAAAAGTTTGGGCGACGTAACCACATAATTGTTTACTAAAATAATTTTTATAAAAGCAAGTCTTTTATTTTATTAAAACTTTGGACGGCATAACGGCATGATTTCTGTAACGCCCCAACGTTATAATTAAGAAAAGCTCAAAGATCCATATGAAATAACCTCAAAAATAAAAACATTTTATCAAAAGTAATTCATGATTCGAAATGTAAAATACACAAAAGAAAATATTATAACCTTAAAGAAATACCCATTCAGAAAATAGGTCTCGAAATAAAAAGACACAAAAATCGCTCAACTAGACAGACCGCTCGAGTGGTCTCTCAGAGGTTGTAGAATTTTTTGCCTGCAGAAATACATGAAACCGCTCGATAAACCGCTTGAGCGGTCCAGCCCTAGACAATTTCTTCACTTTTATTCCTAAAAACATGACCTCCCACTTCCACGTGCTTGAAAAGATAAATTTTTATGTTACTCATTCTATAAGTACAAGAATAAAACTAGTAGAGAAAATATCTTAAAACCTTATTAAACCATAACAAACCATCATCAATTCACCATACATCTCGTGAAATGATAACACCGTCCTTTCATGTATGCAAGATATGAGTGTGTAGCCTTAAGGTCTTACAAAGTGAATACCCACAACATTGTATTGAATGAATTACATTTACAAGATATAAATTTTTCAAAAGATATTCCTATATAAGTGTAATTCATTTCCTAAAAGCTTCAAAAATGGTCCTTGAGACTAAACTTCTCATTCGACTACCTTCTTTCTATTATCACTTGAAATGGGTTATACACTATGAGCTAAGACTTGTGAGAAAAAAAGACTAAATATGAACATATGCATAACACATGAGAATGATTATGTGAATGCGCAACATATTTAAACCCTAAACCGAATCCATGTTTCTTATAAATTCCCGTTCTCATAATTGAATTTCTTTCTTATTAAAACCAATGCACCCATCTCATTTAGTCTTTAGCCCCATTTCATTTTTTTATGTTCACAATGCGATCACATTCAACGGTTTCACGCGCACATCTCCTTCTTTGATTTAATTAAGTATCAAAGCCGGACGACGTCTATAGACTCTAGTGTATTTATTACCACCGGGCCACGCGAGGTCCAATGGATAAATACGCATTCTATAACCTAACACGGGAGCACTCATTTTCAGTTTCTCTCAAAAACATCGATGGGTGGGCCGCTCAAGAGCATGCTTTTACAGGGATTAACCCAAAGGAATAGACTACCATACGTTGTGCAAGTTTTTGGTCTTTTACGGAGGAGCTACTCGAGCCCAATTTTAATTACACATTTCAACAACACGGCACTTTAATTATGTCATTCACATTTTACACCACTACGAGTCCAACCGTCAAACCGGTTCCTCTCATCAAAACCAACACCACAATGGCTTCGATTATTAACAATTCAAATATCAATATCATCTTGTATTTGAGTTCACATGAAAACTATAATCAAGTTGAACATATACTTTCCCATACACCCAATATTTAATGGAATTCATTCAAAATTCACAACACAATCTTAGACCATTTTAGTCCATTCTTAAGTTTCATGATACCTATTTATCAATAAGATGATATAAGTTTCAATTTATCAAAAATCCAACCAATTTAACCTCTGGGGTCAACGACCCAAAAACCCCCAAATCTCTATGATTTTAACAAAAAGAAAACATTAGCTCTTCCAAAACTCAAGTTAAAGGCTTTCGCATGATATTACCAAGGTCACAACACCCTAAAACCTCCAAAACCTCCAAAACCTCAAGATTTAACATGTATTAACCTAAACCCATAACCTTTGATTTCCAAAAATATAAATATTTCATCTTTCCATGGATAAACATTAAATATACAACACATATCCAACAAATATACATATATAGTCAAAGATTTTACCTCTTAGACGATAAATCAACAAGGACTAAGCCTCTTCCAAGCTCCACCCATGAAAATCGCCAACCAAAGGATGAAGAGGATGCTCTTAATGCCTAAGATGATCTCCTACTGACGTAGAGCTAAAGGAGGAGTAAAGAAATTCACCAAGGAAGAGTTTATCCTCTTAACGCCTAAGATGATCTCCTACTGACGTAGAGCTAAAGGAGGAGCAAAGAAATTCACCAAGGAAGAGTTAAAAGAACTCAAGGGTGTTCCACTAGCAACCTTAGGGTTTCTATCAAATTTTAGAGAGAGAGAGAGAGAGAGAGAGAGAGAGAAGAAGAGAGAATAAAACAAAACACCCCAAATCCAAAACTTAAAGCCTCTCCCCACCATAGACCGCTCGATCGGTCTCGAGACCTCTCAAGCGTTCCCTCACTAGACAACACACAAAGGAAAGGAAAAGTGTATATAGTTTCCAAATTATTTCTCAATGCCACGAGACTCGTTCAAACAACTCCGATAATTAATTTCAGCACAAGCAAGCACATAATTACCATCAACAATCATACTCATGATCAAATTTTAATTTTTTCTCGTCATAAAATGTTAGTTCATAAGGTTTAATCAAATGTTTTAAATTAAAAGGAACTGGATCCCTACAACCTCCCCCACTTAGGAAATTTTGTCCTTGAAATTAAACAGACATCAAGAGTTAAACAAATCGGGGTACTTCACTCGAATTTTCGACTCTCGTTCTCATGTGGCTTCTTTAACGCTGTGATGAAGCCATAAAATCTTTACATACTCGATGGTTTTCCCTCATAGGACTTGTTCTTTAGTGTCAAGAATTCTCATCGATCTTTTCTCATAAGTAATATTGTCCTCTACTCTCAACTCCGTCTAATCTAAGACATGAGACGAGTCTGGCTCATATTTACGCAACATAGACACATGAAAAACGTTATGCACGGATGCTAGCTGTGGTGGCAAGGCAAGGCGATAGGCCACCTCTCAATATCCTGTCAAGGATCTCAAATGGCCCTATGAAACACGGCGATAGCTTCCCACTTCTTAAATCTCATCGAGCCCTTTTGTGACGAAACCATCAAGAACACATGGTCTCCCACCTCAAAAGCTAACGGTCTCCTCCTCTTATCTGTGTAGCTTTTCTGACGAGTCTATGTAGTTAATAAGCATTTATGAATTGCAACAATCTTCTTAGTCTTCTCTCGCATAAGATCAAGCCCCAGCACAGTCTTCTCCCCAACGCCTGTCTAACAGATGGGTGACCTACAAGGTCTACCATACAATGCCTCAAAGGGCGCCACCTTAATGCTTGACTGGTAATTGTTATTATAGGCGAACTCTACCAACGGCAAATGGTCTTCCTACGACCCATGAAAGTCTAAAACACACGCTTGTGGTGCCGAAATTTAGGATTTTTAGGTCAAAATAAGAAAATTCAAGAAATGTTTAAAAAATATTTTAACATCTTGAAAACTAAAATTTAAAAACTCTATTTTGTGAAAAATGGAGTCGCCACTTGATTTTTGAGAAAAACCAAGAGAAACAAAATGGGCTACTTATCTTAAAACGTTAACCAGAGAAAAAAAAGGTATCGGGACTAAGGTACGAACTGGAAAAAGTGTTGTTGGAGGCAAAATTACCAAGATTATTATTTTTGTAAACTATTTTTTGATAAAAATAACTGGATGGGCAATCGCCGAAATGGGCTCCAGATAAAATTTTTGATGTTGAATGATCAAAATAAAAACCCGTGCTACCACAGTTAATTTAGAAAAATACATTTTGGTCGATTCTCCAACTACGATTGAAAAATACATTTTGGTCGATTCTCCAACTACGATTTTGATTCTGAGTTGAAGCTCCTGTCAGACCTTCTATTGTATTCCCTAATGCGATTCCCAAACGTAGTGTTGGCTATGATCTTTCAAGAAGCTGTACTGGCAAAACCTAGTCAGCTTTACCCTTGAAGACAAGTTATAAATTTGGTTCAGCCTACCCGCATATTTATAGGGCTACAGTAGGGACCTATAGAGTAATTATAATAAAGAGTTCTAGTGTAAATCGGATACGTATCCAGCAATTTTTGCAATTAAGCAAGGCTCTTAGCGGTATCTGTAATTATGAAAACATTACAGCAGTTTCTGTAATTTTCACAAAATACAAAATTACAGTTCACACCACTAAAGAACTATAATTGCACTCTAAGCTATAATCTCAATACCTTCTTGCATTGAGCTCATGTTATTAAATGCTTAACTCATCTCTCCACGTTATGATTTTTGATACATGCCAACTATATTTAAGTATTGACAATTTAATTTAATCGGTAGTTTTAAATTTCTTAAATTCTTTCACTTAATTTATTTGACCGCCGGATAATCAAATCCACCTACAGGGTTTGGCGTAATCAAAACTAATAAGCTTTCTTAAAGGGGTATCGTCAACCCCGATCATTTGAGACGTGGATTCTGTTAATAATTAATATTCATCATATAAATAATACCGTAATCTAACTCACTAGGAATACAGAATCATATAAGATCGCACCCTCAAAATAACTAATATTAAATATATGCAAATCAATAATTATTTCAAAATTAAGAGTATAAGCACTTTTCATAATAATCTTTGAGGTGTGAATTAATTTATATAGTCAGTATAAAATTAATTACCCCAATGTGGTCCTGTTCAATACACATAAAGTCTACTAGCATAGTGTGGCGTTGGGATTTGGGGGTCAAAAATAAGGTAATTCAAAAGATATTTAGAAAATATTTTAACACCTTGAAAGCCACATTTTGAAAACCTACTTTTATTGAAAATAGAGTCGCCACTTAGTTTTTAAGAAAAACTAAGAAAAACAAAATTGGCTATTGATATTTTAAAACGTTAACCAGAGAAAGAGGGTTCGGGGGTTAAAGTACGAAGAGAGAACATCCAAAATTAAATATGAAAAATACATAAGATATGTACATAGCACTCCAAAATAAATAAGTGTCAAAAGAAAAATCCTAAATCTTATGACATGCAATTTCTATCTAAACGATACATGAAACACATACTTACATGCAATAATATTGAAACAACCTAGCTATTATGATTTGGTTAAAAGAAAAGTATGCTAAAATTACCAATTGTCTAAACATGAATTGATAAAAAAAAACTACACAATTTGAAACACTAAACTAACATGAAAAATATGTACATTATTTAATTATCCAAAAAGATTTAGAAAGTTTGTAAAAATTCTATATTACAAACTAAAACAATAAAACCAAATAACAAACATTTTGTATTAAAAGACAAAAAATTATTTTTTTTAAAAAAGTTAATGAAAAAAGAAATATTAAAAAATGTTATTTAAACTAAAGAAGAGAAAATCTAATTATTCACATTTTATGTTTTAAAAGAGACAAAAAAAATAAAAAAAAATAAAAGATGAAGAAAGTTTATACTAACATTTAAAGATGAAAATTAACTTAAAAGATTTTTTTTGTAGTTTTTGGGTTTAATACTATGAAAGAAAATGACGTTAATATTAAAAAGAAAAGAACAAAAAAAAATTAAAACTAATAATAATAAGACAAGAAAAGAAAAGAAAATGCGAGAAGTTTAAAGCTAGTAATTAAGAAAGAGTAAAAGAAACTTTATAAGAGAAAGAAAAATTAAATTGAACATTTTATGCTAATAAAAAAAATAAAAAAAATAAAACATTAGCATTAAAGAAAATAGATAGGACATTAAAAAGAAAAATAAATGTACATTATAAAAAAAAGAAAAGAAAAAGAAATAAGATGCTAAGAAAGAAAATTATACTAGTATTAAAGAAAAGAAAATGAAAATGAAAAATAAAGGCTAATGAAATAACATTAAACTAATATTATAAAAAGAAAGAAAGGAAAGGAAAAGAAAATGGTGCATTAAAATACAATTAAAATTACATTGCGAATAAAAGAAATAAAGAGAAATAAGACATTAAACTAATGCTTAAAAGAAGAAGACATTAAATTAATATTACTAGAAAAGAAAATTAAATTAAATTAAATTCTAGTAAAGAAAATTAAACTCATACTAGAAAGATAAAAGAAATTAAAAATAACTATTTAGCTTAAATGTGAAATGTAGTATTAATTACTACATTCACATAAATATAAGTATATTATTATAACAATTAACAACATTATTAAGTTGCAATTGCTAAAATATGTTAGCATTAATTGATGAATGCATAACAAAAAAAGAAAATAAAAAAATAACAAGTGTGTTAAGTGTGAATGTGTGAACTAAACAATTAATTAGGAATATTAAACTAAATGGAACAAATTAAGTAAGAAACAAGGCTAACTTTTCGAATGAAAGAAATGTGCGAATTAAAATTGAATTTAACCCAACCACTCCAAAAGAGAAGGAATGGAGCTAGAAAGATCGGGGGTCCAAACAATATACCTAGATTGCCGGGGAATTCTCAAGTTGTGGAATGTGCCTTAACAACTCAACCCTCGGGTGGTGATCCAAGCAGGGCTTCAATGTAGGTGTTGGAGGTTCGAAACTCGGTATCTCGGCAGGGCTCCGGCGTCGAGGCACGAAATCGCTCAATTTATCGGCAGAGTCTCTCTCACTTAAAATTTGTACTGAAAACGTATGCTGGGGTACGGTATTTATAGAATTCTTCAACCAATGGGATGTTGCCACGTTTTGGGACACGTCAGGCCATTTGAAGTTGACGGTCGCCATGTTTTTGAAAGGTTCCACAAAGTTTTATAGCGGTCGCCACAATGGAAGTTGGCGGTCGCCATGATGAAAGGTGGCGGTCACCACTTTGGGCTAAGGTTTCTACAAAGTTCTTTGGCGGGCTCCATGACAAGAGTTGGCGGTCGCCTTACTTGGGCAGCAAGTGTCACGCCCCAAACTCCGGACCACATGAAATACCCAAAAATAACCAGATAAAACCCAACCCGAGAATACACTCTCAGAGATAAACCATATATGCATTGTATATAAACGCCAAATGGCAACATTACATGGCTCCAACGCCCGAAAAACATGTTATAGCATACATGTAAAAACCTAACAAAAATGAAGACTACACTCTTCCACCTCCTCCGGCACCTCTAGATCAACTAGCGTGATCGGTACCTGAAGAAAAACAAATCCCACACCGTGAGCCAAAACTCAGCAGAAACTAGACAGGCATGCAGTATAAACAAAACATGCTCGGAAACCAAAGTGCAGGTTTAAACTTTCTTTCAAGCCTTGAAAACAGTTTTCACATGCAAACGGGAAAGTGAGGATACAACCATGTTTTTGACTCACTCACAGGAGCCCGAAAATAGTTTAAAATAGTTTTTAGATCGCGATTCGCACGACTCTTAAAAACAATTTGAAAATTGATCTATCTGTCCCATAATGCAATATAAGCAATCTAAGATACATACAACCAACCCTCACACGCTGCAACCACAGTCTGAACACTGAGATTAAAAGGCCATACAATAAACATGCAGTCCCGGCATAAAACCGTATACTATGGAGTAAAACCATAGACCAACCCATGGGGTAAAATCGTACAACGCGGGATAAAACCGCATACTTTACCGTAAGCCACAGGATGGAACCGCTGACCACGGATTATACCACGGAATAAAAGCGCATGCCACAGGATAATACCACATACCACAGGATAACACCGCATATTATAGGATAAAACTGAAATTACGGGATAACCCCGAACATTCCTATGGATAACCTAATCAGGATTTAGATGCATATTACATACCATATACACTACATGCATGTGTCCCCACAAATCCATCACATTCATGCCTAATAAAACTCTGAGTTCTACAGCATACAACCACGATACACATAAGATATCATGCCATGTAATCCACTTAC
>JAOTRH010073743.1:0-17690 GCA_034768845.1 Heliamphora exappendiculata | reverse complement strand
TGAGGAAATTTGATGGGATGTATTAAGTTCATGGAGAATGAACAAAAATTGGGAGTTTAGGTTTTGTTATATTGAGAAAAATTGATACAAAATGAACTTATGTTACAATTCTAGCTAAAGTTAAGAATGGTGGAGCCTCTTGATAAAACATAGAATTTTGGAAAAATTGGGTCTTTCGTCATGGTTTTAGGAGTTTATTGTACAAAAAGGTTTTCAGTTGAATTTATTTTACTTTATATAAATTCATGTGTCCTGAGGGATGTTTTGGAATGGTTCTTCCTTCTTTTTAAATGGTTTTTCTTTGCCTAAAACGTGTTGAAAAGTATATAGAATCTTTTAAATGTTGAAAATCAAATTTTAGCTTGAAAAAGGACCTAGAGCAGAACGGATTGATAGACCGATTGATCAGTCTATCAAGCGGTCCTTTGAGGCTCTCGGTTCTTTTGTGCAGGTAAGGGACCGATCAATTGTTCTCTTAACTAATCGATCGGTCTAGCAGTTTTCAAACCCTTTTGTGTTTTGTTTAAAGGTTTGGCACTTGGGAGATTTGAATACCCTTTTTCACTAATTAAACCCTTGGTTGGACGTACTTGAAAAAGATCTTGAACTCGTTACTCGTCTTTGTTTTAAAATTGGGTTCATTAAATGCTAGTTTTAGTGGGTTTTGGATTGTAAAGTGGGTTATTGAAGGGTTGTGATTTGGCATGGTCATCTTAGCTTTTGGAACGAATAAATGAGTTTTGAAATGTATTTGTACATACATATGATGGGTGCTTCCTTTTCAAAGAATATGATTACTATTGAAGTTAATCTCGTGTTGATACGTTATGAAGTTGCTCAAGAATATGAGAATCATGAGAACTTACATGTTGAAGTGATGAAGCATGATGCATAAGTTATGAAAGAAAATTTGATTACCTAAACGAAATATGAGATGATTATAATTGAGTTAACATTTATGTTGGTTTTTAGTGACATTGAGTAATGGTGTGAACTATGGGAAGCTACATAATGAAACTATTAACTTGAGTTGAAACCCTATGGTTGAGTGTGGAATATGCATAATGAGGGGCTGCAGTCCTGTGATGAAAGCCTACGAAGGTTCTTACATAATGAGGGGCTGCGGTCCTATGGTGAAAGCCCGCGAAGGTTCATAAATTAAGTTGGGCTGACAGCTCCACGATGAAAGACCGAAAGCGTGCGCAAGATAGAGACCACGTGCCCACGGGTTAGCCCCCGAAACGTGGTGTTGTATTGTGGTGAGTTATAGAGTTATCTATTATCCAATGACTTCGCGTAGCCTATTGGTATAATAGGGAGGGGTTTCTGTAAGCTGCCCCCGATGTCAGTTCATTAATTGTAATAATTTAATTGTGATACGATTTTGTGATAAACTGGGTACCAAAAATGTGACACGATTTTTGTGAAAAATCGGATAGTGGAATGATGATATGGATAATGTGAAATGATAAATTGAATGAATTGGCGTGCGTGGGTGTGTGCGCATGAAGGAATAAGGAGTTGGTGAAAATTTACATTTTTACTCCAGTTGCACCCATCACGCTGCAAAAATCATACTTAGCATAGAGTTAGTCTTTATCCTATGAGCTTCGGCTCATGTTTGTGTACTAAAACATTTCAAGTTATGAGGATTTGAGTGTGGCTAAAGGGATGCAAGTTGGGGAAGACTAGTGGAAAGATTTGCTTCATTGTATTTAAATTATGTTTGTACATGAAGTAGCTCGGATGAATGTAATTAATATGAGAATTTAATGTGAACATATGTTATCACATATTCTTTCGTGGTTTGTACTTAAAATTATGAAAACTAGGTTTATCTAGTTTAAATTTTTTGAATTCACCCTTGAAAGGAAATGTTTTTCTTATGATGTAGAAAACTTTCAATGAACATAGTTCGCATAAAGTGTGACTTGAAGTTCAGGATATGTGAGATAATTTGACTGCTCAACGAAATTTGTATCCTTATATATTTCAAACTCAAACCTTTAGTAAAGAAGTCCTATTGTTAGTGACATTTGTATACAAGACGGTTGGGTTGGTTCACGGATCCCTGCGGTCGGGACGTTACATTATCCCTCGAGTTGTCGCATGTAAATTCAGCATTTATGTCGTGGTGCTCCGTATAGAACTTGTCATTACCTAGCGAGTCTTGAACGAATGGGTCTTGGGTAATGGACATGAGTCTATAGTTGTTACCTCTGTCCCCTTGTGATGGAGTCGGTACATAAGATCTTATTCTTCTTCTTTTTCCACGATGGTACATTCCGTGAGGGAATAATGTTTTTGGTTATTGTTTTTCCTTAACTATGGTTGATTATTTGCATTTGTTACAACACCTAATTTTAAGACTTATGGTGGTCTGTGGGAAAACTGTCTTGGTTTTGTGGTTGAGTACGCTCCCACTCTATGTGATTGCATATTTCCTGCTTTACAGCTTTATTATCTGTTTCTATTGGGCTTCGGCTCACGGGTGGAATTTTGCTATATAATTATTTTCAGGTGATGCTATGGATTGTGACCATGAGTAGCTTTGGTGGTGCTCGCGGTGGCAGATGACTTTTATAGTTTTCCTTTTTGATATGCCTATTCCTGAAGGCAGGTTTTGTATGCTGTAAGGCGATATACTGTATGCATGTTGGAACTGTATGTCTTTGTTTATGAGAGATACTTTAGTTGAGTATTCCATTGGTTTCAACAGGTGGATTTCTTTGTACGAAAATTTATATTTTCATAAAACTGGTGTTTGGTGGATTTTCACGTGACTCCGGGTTTTGGGACTTGACAACTTGGTATCAGAGCTCTGGGTTCGAATACTTAAGAGCCATGGAAAAAGGAATTTATCACCTGGTGAGGTTGATTGTGTATGCTTGCTTGCATGCGTTTAAACGTTGTTGTATAACATGCTGATAGCTTTCTGAGCATGATAGTCATGTATATATGGGTATAGAGGTGGAATCTCAAGATTGATGAGTCTTGCCTTAGGGCATTTGGAATAACAGACTTGGAAGCCAAGTTAGAAACTCGTTTGGCCAACGTGTTTTCTAGCCGGGAATCTGAATAGGTTATCCAAATTGACGAGTTCATCTTGTTGATTCTCGTCGGTATGTGAGACGTGTTTACATGATCTTAAGTGGCTATTTGATAGCATGATTATGTGTTTATGTTGCATAGTAACGTGTTGTAGGATAGATTATCTTGTTATATTGCTTCTTATAGAACTATGTCCACACGGGGAGTGCGGGGACAAGGTCGGGGCCGTGGATGAGGCCGTGCTTATGCTCAAGTCCCAGAGGAAGGAAACATTCCTCCCTCATAGGAACAAGTGGGTGGTGCTGATTTTGGCGGCGCTGATGTCATTCAAGAGATGTTGGCTACTATGCGAGCTATGGTAGAAGCGACCAAGGCTAGTGTGCGGGTTCCTAAGCCAAGGGCTTCTGTAGCCATGAGGGAGTTTCGGCGGTTGGATCCTCCAACCTTTTTTTGGGGAGCCGGACCCAAAGGTGGCTACTGAGTGGCTGGAAGTGACCACGTCGATCTTCGATACTCTGGATATCGAGGAGGATGCTTTGCGTGTAAAGTTAGCGGCGTTTCAACTGCGAGAAGATGCTAGAGAGTGGTGGAAGTTCGCCAAGACCACTGTGGATGACACATGGGCTGATTTCACGAGGGTCTTCTTGGAGAAGTATTTCCCGAGATCTTTGAGGGATACTTACCAATAGGAGTTCCTCTCCCTTGTTCGGGGAATCTATCTGTGGTCCAGTATGAGGCCAAGTTCGCGAATCTATCGTGGTTTGCACCAGAGATGGTATCGACAAAGGAGTTGCGCACTCAGAGGTTTGAGAGAGGACTTCAACCTTCTATCAAGGATAGGGTTGTAGCTCTGGATGTGGAGGTGTATATCAAGCTGGTGGAAGCTGCTATCCGGGAGAACTCGTTGGCAGACAGCCGTAGGATTAGAGAGAGAGGGAGCCAGTAGGGCAGTGGAGATGCATAGTTCCAGAGGTGCGAAAAAAAGTGCAAGAGGTCGTCTGAACCTAGTTCTCATGTTGCCGGGTCGTATCAACCGTAGACATCCACACCTACACCTTCAGTGGCCTTGACAGGAAAGTCAGACCAGAGAGGGATGATCTGTTATCAATGTGGACAGCCAGGACACCGTTCAGTTGAGTGCCGATAGAAGGGCCAGGCTCAGAGTTCAGCGCTAGTCCAGTCATAGGCGAGAAACCCAACTATCTGTTTTGGGTGTGGTCAGTCCGGGCACTTTCGCAAACACTATCCCAGAGAGGGGAATGTCCAGGGCCCGATAGGAGCGTCGGTTGCTTCACCTGTACAGAGGTGACAGGCTCTGCAATAGCCTAGGGCTCAGAAGTCTAGGTTCACGGAAGGAGGTGCTTTGGCGTAGTCGGTGAGGCAGCCATTGACTCAGGGTTATGGTGGGCAGATTATACTACCGGAGGCCAGGGCTTATGTTCTTGCTGATCCCGGTGCTTCCAAGGCACCAGTTGGACCTAATTCTACAGCTATTCCATCCCTGATCAAAGGTACTCTTCTAGTCTTTAGATCATGGGCCAGTATTCTCATCGACACAGGTGCATCATATTCTTTTATCTCTTTTGCTTTTGCATCTGCATTGGGGTTAAAGGTAGACCCATTGGGTTGTGCAGTGAGCGTAGAGACCCTTGTTAGTGAGAATGTGGTGTTGAGTAGAGTTTGCAGATCTCGTGAGTTAGGAATCGCCGGTCGTTGTTTAGAGTTTGATTTTATCATTCTAGACATGACCACGTTTGATGTCATCCTAGGGATGGACTGGCTGACTACCTACCGTGCCTTTATAGATTGTGAGTGATGGAGAGCGTCAATCTGTACGCCAGAGGGTGATTACTTCTACTTTGTGGGTGATCGGGATGAGGGCTTGGCGTCTGTGCCAGGTGCTGCACGAGTTCGAGGGAACTTAGGTTTTCTCTTTTCTGTGCTCAGGTTGGATGAGCCGGTTGGGGTCGAGGGGTGTTGCCCCATGTGGTGTGCGACTATCTGGATGTCTTTCCTGATGATCTATTTGAGTTGCCACCGAGCCGAGATGTGGAGTTCTCTATTGACCTTGTTCCAGGAGTTGCTCCTATCTCTATGCCATCTTATCGCTTTGCACTGGCTGAGTTGCGAGAACTCAAAGTGTAGCTTCAAGAGTTTCTTGACAAGGGGTTTGTACGCCCGAGTACGTCGCTGTGAGGAGCTCCAGCACTCTTTGCGAAGAAGAAGGATGGGTTATTGAGGCTATATATAAACTACAGGAAGTTAAACCAGGTAACGGTGAAGAACAAGTATCTGATGCCAAGAATTGACGATTTCTTTGATCAGTTATGAGGGTCCTGCTGCTTTTCGAAGATTGACTTGAGGTCAGGATATCATCAGCTGAGAATTAGGGACGAGGACATAGCAAAGACCGCCTTTCGGACTCGTTTCGGTCACTACGAGTTTTTGGTTATGCCGTTCGATTTGATGAACGCCCTTGCTACATTTATGGGTCTGATGAACCGCATCTTCCACCCTTATCTGGACAGTGTTGTGGAAGTATTCGTCGACGACATTCTTGTCTATTCGCCCACGAGGGAGATGCACGAGGAGCATCTGCATGTTGTCCTACAGCTTCTGAGAGAAAATCACTTGTATACGAAGTTCAAGAAGTGTAAGTTCTGGATGACAGAGGTGAGATTCTTTGGACACGTGGTGTCGAAGGATGGGGTATCAGTGGACTCGATGAAAACTGATGCAGTGACAGATTGGCAGTGACCGAATAACATTTTTGAGATTCGCAGTTTTTTGGGTCTAGCAGGTTATTATTGGCGGTTCATCAAAGACTTCTCTAGGTTGGTAACACCTATGACGCGCCTGACGCAGAAGGGAGTTATGTTCATGCGGAATGAGTTCTGTGAGTCAGCTTTCCAGGAGCTGAACAAGAGATTGACCAGTGCGCCGGTGTTGATTATTCCAGAGCGAGGTCTGGGATATACAGTGTATTGCGACGCGTCACACGATGGTTTGGACTGCGTATTAATGCAGGGAGATAAGGTTGTAGCTTATGGATCCCGGTAGTTAAAGATACACAAGAGGAACTACCTGACACATGATTTGGAGTTGGCAGCCATGGTCTTTGCCTTGAAGACACGACGTCACTATCTTTATGGTGAGCGTTTTGAGGTCTTCTCTGCTTACAAGAGCCTAAAGTACTTATTTTCGCAGAAAGACTTGAATCTTCGCCAACGAAGATGGATGGAGTAGCTAGAGGACTACGACTTTGATTTGTAGTACCATTCAGGTAAGGAAAATGTCGTAGCTGATGCGCTTAGCAGGAGATCTCATAGTTCGTTAGCTTCTCTGGCTATACGAGAATGAGATATGTGGGAGATATTGGGGAATTTGATCTGTGTCTCAGGGAGACAAGGGAGGTGCGACCTTATATTCAGTTGGTTCATAGCCCACATTGGTTGCACGCGTGTTAGAGGCTCAACGAATCGACCAAGAGGCTCAGATGATACGTGACTACATTGTCAGTGGGAAGGACACAGTAGGATGGGTGGTGAGTTCGGATCAGAGTTTGAGGTTGACAGGGTGACTCTTTGTGCCAGAGTCGTGCCGAGCTGAGGTGCTACATGAGTTTCGTCATTCACGTCTTGCAGTGCACCCTGGGGGCACGAAGATGTATCACGATCTGTGCCGTCAGTTCTAGTGGACGGGAATGAAGAGAGATGTGACCCAATTCGTTTCTTAGTGCTTTACTTGTCAGCAGTAAAGGTAGAAAATTAGAGACTGACAAGATTGTTACAGCCGCTACCTGTATCTGAGTGGAAGTGGGAGAATATCATGATGGATTTTGTATCAGGACTTCTTCGATCGCCGGCGGAGCATGATGCTGTTTGGGTTGTGGTTGATAGATTGACGAAGTCTGTACACTTTCTCCCTATTCGAGTGAGAGATCCAGTGGACAGATTGAGCATATTATATATTCGAGAGATAGTCCGACTACATGGAGTACCTGTGACTATTGTCCCTGATCGAGACCCGCGCTTTACATCATTTTTTTGGCAGAGTCTTCAGATGGCCTTGGGGACGAGCTTGACTGTCAGCATAGCTTTTCACCCCGTGATCGATGGTCAGTCTGAGAGGACTATTCATATTTTAGAAGGACATGTTGAGAGCCTTTGTGCTTGACTTCTGAGATTCTTGGGAGGATCACCTATCACTGGTAGAGTTTGCGTACAATAATAGTTACCAGTCCAGTATTGAAATGGCACCGTATGAGGCTCTGTATGGTAGGTCGTGTAGATTGCCTGTTTGTTGGACAAAGGTGGGAGAGACCGCTGTTTTGGGACCCGACTTAGTACGGGAGACAACAGAGAAGATTGCAGTGATTCGTCAGCGCTTAGTGACAGTACAGAGTTGCCAGAAGAGTTATGCAGATCGAAGGAGGAGACCATTAGAGTTTTCCATGGGGGATCATGTGTTTCTAAAGGTTTTGCCTCGCAGAGGGTTGATGAGATTTAGTCGTAGCAGAAAGCTATCACCACGCTTTATTGGACCGTTTGAGATCTTGGAAAGGATTGGGGTGGTAGCATACCGTTTGGCCATGCCACCTCAGTTGGCGTCTGTGCATAACGTCTTTCACATTTCTATGCTTCAGAGGTATGAGCCTGATCCGTCACATGTTCTGGATTGGGCCGAGTTGCGGGTTGATGAGGATGTTATGTATGAGGAGCCCTCGATGAAGATCCTAGATACGAAGGAACACGTGTTATGGGGGAGAATGATTGTTTATGTCAAAGTTCAGTGGCTTCATCTCGGGGTTGAATCAGCGACTTGGGAGCTTGAATCTGGGGTTCGTGTGAGATACCCGGAGTTGTTTACCTCGTGACATTGTAGTGAATTTCATGGGCAAAATTCCTTAAGGGGCTAGAGTTGTGAGACCCTGTACCATTTCTTTTTAGATACATATATACATGATTGGTGTTTTGGTACACGTTTTGGCGTTTTTGCCTTAATATGCTTATATGCGCTTTGATGCAGGTTTTGGATTAAATAAGCACGTGGGGTTGTTTTCCGGGGTTGTAAGGAGTTGCTGTGAAAATTTTTTAAAAAAAATACATTTTCGAGATATTTTGCCTATAAATATCTTCCTTTAGATATTTTGTTCAAATATCTTTCTCTTCCTCTCTCTAACTTTGAGACACACCAAACACTCTGCTTTCTCTCTAACTTCTCGGGGCCCCGGAGCTCGATTTTTCATGATCCAGCAGCTGATTCTTACTATTGACATCATGGTCTATGCATCTATCGAGATGGAATTTGATTTCGATGAAGCTTGGATTTACACATAGATCGAGGCATCGGGTTTTTGACCCAACGAGGTAGGATTCAGATTCTACGGCTGTATAAGGGTGTTATATGCAATCTTATGCATTTCTACCCTTTAAAAATGCATGAAAAGGTCATTTATGTTTTAGATTTGGTTTTTAATTAAAACCATTTTTTGGCCTTTTCGGTGGACGAAAGTATGTTTTAAGGGTTTTCTTTCGAGGTTTTGACATGAGGCTTGGGCATGTTGGTGTCTGAGGATGTTTGATGGGTGTTTGGAGGCTTGATTTGAGGTTTGGGAGTAAAATCCGTTGCTCAACACAAATCTAGGAAAGTTCAGTCGATTGGACCTTGGAGGTCAGTCGACTGGATCATCTTTTGGGGAGTTCAGTCGACTGGACCTGAGAGGTCAGTCGACTAAAATTGTTTCTATTTTGGTTCTCTTTTTCTAGAGAGTTTTTCAATTGACTGGGGGCTTGGGCCAGTCGACTGGGTCCTGTGTGGGCTGTTGGTGATGTTTTAGTGCTTCGATTGTTGGGTTTGAGCTTTCCTTAAGTGATTGATGGATGGAAAAAGGAGTTTTTATGAAAACTTTTGGGAATAACATGTTTATTGGAGGTTTGGAGCTAACCCTTGGGGTTGAGGCTCACTTTTTAAAACGTTTTTATGAAAATATATTTTTACATACTTTGGTTTGATCTCCATAGTTCATGGATTGGATCACTTATTTGTACATGTGTTGTATAACTATTTTTCGTGAAAAATATTTTGAAATATTTTGTTTGGTCTCCATGTTGATGGATGAATCTATATATATACATGTATAATGTATATTTATGAAATATTTTCGTAGTCGATCTACGGTACAGTTTTTAGAAGATTATTTAGATGTACCGGAATGACGGGTATTTGGCACAAGTTGCCCTCGGTGAAAGTCCAAAAGTGTGTGCAGAGTAGGGTACCTTTGTTATCCATCTGGGTAATTCCCAAAAAGAAGGTCGGTTGTGTGCTTTTATCCCTCGGGTTGTCGCCCGTAAAGTCAGCATTTACGTCGTGGTGCTCCGTATAGAACTTGTCATTACTTCGCGAGTCTTGAACGGCTAGGGTCATGGACATGAGTTTATAGTTGTTACCTCTGTTCCCTTGTGATGGAGTCGGTACATAGGATCTTATTCTTCTTCTTTTTCGACGATGGTACAATTCGTGAGGGAAAAATGTTTTTGGTTACTGTTTTTCCTCAACTGTGGTTGATTATTTGCATTTGTTGCAACACCTAGTATGAAGGATGAAAACATAGGTTTTATGAAATAAAACCGTTTTAAGAATTGTGGTGGTCTGTGGAAAAACTATTTTGGTTTTGTGGTTGAGTATGCTCCCACTCTTTGTGATTGCATATTTCCTCTTTACAGTTTTATTATCTATTTCTATCGGGCTTTGGCTCACGGGTGGAATTTTTCTGTAAACTTACTTTCAGGTGATGCTATGGATTGTGACCATGAGTAGCTCTGGTGGTGCCCGCGGTGACGAAAGACTTTTATAGTTTTTCTTTTTGGTATGCCTGTTCTTGAAGGTAGGTTTTGTATGCCGTAAGGCGATATACTGTATGCATGTTGAAATTGTATGTCTTTGTTTATGAGAAATACTTTAGTTGAGTATTCCATTGGTTTCAACAGGCGGATTTCTTTATACGAAAATTTATATTTTCATAAAACTAGTGTTTGGTGGATTTTCATGTGACTCTAGATTTTGGGCTGTGACAGAGATTGAGGAGGTGAGGTGGTTCGTGATGGGGGATGACGACACATTTTTCGTGTCGGACAGCATCGTAAGGGTTCTGTTAATATTCGGTGATTTTTTTAGACATATTCTCTATATGATTAGTGGGCCACTGATACAATTATCAGTTACAAATTTTGTGTTAAACATTTTTGAAAACACTTATCTGTTGAACATTGATACAATTATTAGTAATAAGAAGATATTGCAACATATACTTAATACTGATAAATATATCAGTTGTATATGCGTAGTGAACTGTAGTATATTTATATTATATTTAATACTGATAAATGTAATAGTGGCATATACTGATAAATGTATCAGTGGTCACATTTGGTTGCGATGAGTTGAAACATATATCAAAACTAATAATTTTGTAGATTTGAAAATGTATTAGATTTATGTGTATAGTGAAATAGTTTTGAAAACGTATCGTTTGTATGTAATTGTGTATTATTTGTTTGTATTATGGCATCGAGTGATTTTTCCCAACAAAGAGAGAGGTTGCTTGATTTAAGGGATATGTTATCTTTGAAAAATATTTAAAAAAATTTCAAATTAGGAGGTATATATATATATATATATTGCTTAATTTAAGGGATCTGTAAAAATAGAATATTGATGGCATTTTCGTCAGTTAGTATTGTATGGGACTAAATCTGTGAAAATTTTTTTATATGACTAAAACTCTGTTATTAGTTGATAATAAGACTTTTGCTTAAATTTTTCTAAATAATATAACATATAATAGTCCAAGAATACTTAATGATTTTTCCCGACTTTATTCGGTCACAGCAACCAGCAGATTCCCCATTCCCATCCAATCGAGTCCAATTCCCGAGATAATCGAGTAAATACACCAGCCTGGGCTAACCGAGCGAGGTTTACGGGGCGCTCATTATGGTGCCGTAAATATTTAAAAAGTTATTTGTGAATTTATTAAAATTCGGTAAGTTTATTATTTATAAAAAAAATTAAACATAAATTATATTTATTTTTTTGAAATTTATTAAAAGGACTAACAGGTCATTTAAAGTTTTTAAAATTACGCTATCCTTCTCTCTCCTTATATCAATAGCATTAGTTTTTCTCTTGATCAATTAATTGTTAAAAAAATATAACGAAATTTGCTTATTTGAATAATTATTGTATTTTTAATTCCTATCTTACCTTTATATTCTTTATTTTTTATATTTTTCTTAATCAAATAAATAAATTAATAAAATAATAATTACATGTTTATGTTATTATTATGAATGGATATATTATTTATGTAAAAATTAAATTGATCAGCTATTAATATGTACATGATCAAATTGTATTTTGTCTTAAAAATATAACAGTATTATCTATTCACCATTTATTTTTTAAAGATGAAATGTAATTTAAGAAGACACATAATAATATTAAATAAACTAAATTTTTTATGCGAATGATCTACAAACTGAGAATAATAAAATGAATGAACTCGATTATTGAGATAGACTCACCTTAGGCCCTTAAATATCCAATAGTTGAAACTTTTCGTGATCATTTACATAGAAAAGTAAATTGGTCATTTTCGTTAACAACGTTAAGTCGACAATCCTAACAGGAGAGGACAGTGTAATTTCAAAAATTTGAGTGGAGCTATTAATCTTTTCAATAAACGTCAAGGATGTTGGGAAACACGAATCTTTAAGAACGAATGACAGTCCATACATATTATACACACAAAAAAAGACGAGAACCCGATTAAAAACCTAACTCGGTGGAATAAATATTATACATTTGAGATCTCTCTTATTTGATCATATCTCGGCACTTGAACAATAATCTGTTAGATGAATGCCCATAGGCAAGAATTGGACTGCGCCTCGAGTCTTCTACCATATTCCAGTATGCTCGATACAAATAAAAAAGTGGGTTCTGAATTTTGTGACCCAACCGTAACTCGGCTGCCTCTTCTCAATATCACGAATATATATATATGGCTATGGTAGAGACTTATAGAGTAAATAAGATTCGGGTTGCATATGCAATTAGAAAAACCTAATTTAACTCGAATTAAATTTCTAACTTTATAAATTATAATTTATATTACTAAAGAATCATAATTGCACTTTCGATATTATCTCAAAACAAATTTCAAGTTCCATGTTATTAAATACTTATTTATCTCCTCACGTTAAGATTATAGATACTTGTCGATTAAATTAAATTACGGATAATTTTACTTAATCGACCATTTATAATTTTCTTAAGACTTTCCATTTAACTTATTTAATATGTCAGGATACAAAACTTATAAACTTCTTTAAGGGGTATCATGGGCCATTCCCTATATCGAGACGTGAATTTCATTAATAATTAATATTCACCATACACGTAACGCTGTTATCTAATTCATCGAGCTTATTGACCTATAAAAGATCTCATTTTTTTATGAATCAAAATAAAAAATACTAAATATATGTGCCTATTAAGTATTTTAAGAATAAGAGTATAAACACTCATAATAATCATAGAGTGTTAATTATTTCATACAGTTAGTATAAAAATAATTACCCCAATACAGTCTTGTTAAATACACAAAAAGTGTACTAGCACAGTGAGTTGGAACTATATTATTCTCCATAATCAAGACAAACCTAGTAAAACGCTATGTTATAATCCTACCGATGGTATATCAAATTTCAACTAAGATTGTAAACTAAAAACTTATATTCTACAAGAATCAATAATCTAATCTTATTTTTGTAATCCAAACACTACACACTAGATTATTTATTATATAGAATAAAAGATACACATATATAATATTAAATAAATTATACAGTGCAAATATTATTCATACAGATTCTCATTAAAATAGAAATAACAAATTTTATTAATGAATAAAATAAATACCAAAATTCATTACACAAAAGTATGACTTTAATATATATCACTAACAAGAGGAGATAAATTTCACTTTATTTTTTTTCATTAATATTCAATTCAATACTATGCGAATAAGAATTAGCACAACCAAGTCACCTCTTTACCCTTTGACAACAAGTGGTTTCAGTTAAACTCGCCGCGTTTCTCCCGAACTGAGCATTCCTATTGGCCCTTCGCTTTATTATCCAAAACGAATGCCTTTCAAAATAGAAGAAACTTTTCGGGCAAGGTTTGATCGAAAAGCGCTTTCACGCCCAATTCAGGATTACCCCGAGATTTTGTAATCAAAATTGGGCATTATTTAACGTACTTCCTCCCTTCAGTGTGGTTCTTTATTTATAGGCATTATCCTTTCCTTTCCTATCTTTGGTTTGATTTTGAATTCGACTATTTTGTTCTTCCTATCCTTGAAAATTAGGAATATTCTTCTATCTTGCTTTCTTTTCCCGTTCTAGTTGAAAATTTTCCCCCTTCTCTCAGGATCTTCCCTTAATTGCCATATCATTTTAATTTAGTGATGAGATCTGGATCCTTAAATGCTCGGACCAATCTATGGTCAAATAACAAATTGGTCGAAGAGGATTTTTATCTTCCGGTTGTTAGTCAAAGAGTTACTTACCCTTTGGGTTGGTCTTCCATACTCTCTAGGATATTATTTCGGGCCACGACTTTGCATGCCCAATATGTTCTTCTTTAGCAAGAAACATCATCGGCCTTTTATTTAATTTTGGTCAAGATTGAGCTTGAGCCCAATCTTTATTCTCCTCTAACCGCCCCTAGTTGTTGCTCTTTTTGAACCATACTAATTAGGAGTACAAGATTTTGTATCTGGTATGATTCTTTGACTTTGGATATCCCAGCCACTTCACACCCCGGAGGCTATGGGTCATTTGCCCTTACTCTTCTTGGGTCAAATCATTCTTCGTGTCAATTATGTCCCTTGATGAGTTTGGATGAATTTCTCGAACATTGTGGGCTTGCCATTCTCTATCCCTTGATGAGTTTGAATGACTTTTTCGAATATTAAGGGCCTCCCCTTCTTTGTGCTATTGTTAGGTTATTGACAACTTGAGTACTTTGTTTGGAGTTCGGTGAGTTCTAACCTAATTTTGATAGCTCTTTAAATTCTTTCTCAAATTTGTAGCCATTCCTTAGGCCTTAAAATTTCAACGTGTCAAAGGGAGATTGGTGTGGGTGGAGGCCACCTGCCGCCTCTTTCGTGCAAAACATCGCGTTAGTGTACAAACATCATTAGTGCTGATGACTTTGCCTTCGTCTCCTTATATAAGGTTTTCTTTTTTCCTTTTCTAAACTTTCCACCATTTTAGAATTAGAGAGCTTCTTTCACTCCCCAGTTTCTCACTTCTTTGATAATCAAGCCCAAATTCTAGCAACCAAAATCTCTATCGTTTCTCCCTATAAGTGTCTTTCGGCCCCTATTTTTCCCTTTCAATTTCTTATCCTCAGTTACTTGAGCATTTTTTTACCTTTCTTTCTACCTTTTTTTTCATTTCAAAACTTTCAAAAATGGCTAAGCTCTCGTATTTAGTCTATACTCCAGTGGAATTGAAAAAATTTAAGTGTAGATACCAGATTCTTGAGGCGATTCAAATATCCTTGTTATTGATAATGATGATGGAGAAGGGATATGGGAACTTCTTTCCCTCCCTCATTATTTTCAAGATAATTGTGGGCATTGTAGAGTCAAATCATATCCTTTGTACCAACTTAGGTATCTGAGATATAGTTTACTACTACAACATCGTGTAGCACATTAATGGCACATAGTACCTCAAGGTGAAAACAGCTGTGAGACCCTGACCCTTTTTTTTGGGAAATGATTAAGTGATGATGGGGTAAGAGTTAAACATGACCTCGATGATGTTATGGGTGAGTGTTTTGAACATGGATACGCGTGAAAGATATGTTCGGGGAAGAATATGAAGTTCTAAGTGATGTCCAGATGAAAATATGTGAAAAGCATGTGAAGAAAAGTGACATACCTTCACCTTTTTTACTATAACACTTTTTATAAAATGAATTTTGATATGAAGTTTGAACCATTGGAAACTAAACTTCTGGGGCTTCCGTTTGAGCACAAGAATGACCCTATTTGGAGTTTGGACGAGAGAGATATCATCGTTTGAAGTTGGGACAGCAGTGTAGTGAAATGGCTAACCATCGATCGGTTAAGAGACCGATCGATCGGTTTGTTCGGACATAATGTTTTAAAAGGGAGCGGAATGGTTGGAATTTGTGCAAAGCTTATGTTGTAAGCTTCCTTTTTCTTCTCCTAAAATCCTAAAATCCTAAAACCCTACCTCTGCCTTCTCTCTAGGCTTTGGGTGTGTTCGGGCTCAGATCTTGGTGATTAGAGGGCGGATTCTTGAAGTACTCGCCGTGGGCTTCACTTTCATCCGAATGGAATTGTGTTTTGGCGGCTTTGGCTTTTCATCGGTTGATAAAGCTTTAGGTTTGTGACCATTTGAGGTGGGATCCTAGACTGTATGGATGTTTCAAGGTGATATATGCAATTATAGGTGTTTTCACCGAGTGATATTGCCTGAAATTGCTTTAAAGGCCGTTTTTCATGTTTAAACCACGTTGTTTTGATTAAAAGCAAGTTGTTCACTTTTAGTTGGTTTATTTCATGTTATGAACTTGTGGATGTTCATAGTTTTCAAAATAGGTGTTTATGATCGAGAAAATCAGGTTTCTGGTTTAAAGCCATTTTTCGTTGTTTCGATTGAATGAAATCGAATTCGACAATCCTTTTCGAGGTTTCGAGGTTATTTTTGGGTTTTTGTATACCCGTGGGTATTAAAACAGGTGTTTGGGGGTTTTAATTTCATGTTTATACATGTTTTTGTGTTGAAAACCTGACCTATTTTTTGAGAAACCAAAACTGGGTTGGGATCGATCGATCGGTCCTTCTAACCGATTGATCGGTCTGAGCAGTTTTGAGACTTTTGATGTTTTTGGGTCTAGCTTTCATCATCGAATGTTTATCCGATGGAGTTAAAAACCATAAACATTCGATGAAATTAAAAAATGGTGGGTTTGATTATGAAATTCAAAGATTGTTCTTGAAAATGGTAAAAAATGGTGGGTTTGATTAAAATCTCAACGTTTTATGTTTTGGAGGTTTGGAGCTCACATTCGGGGTTGAATCTCAGGTTTTGAAATGTTTTGTTGAAAATAGGAAAAAATATTTTGAAAATATTTTGTTGATCTCTATGTTGATGGATGAATCTATATATATGTATAATGTATTGTTTTAAGAAAATATTTCTCGTAGTTGAGCTACGGTACTGTTTTTAGAAGATTATCTAGATGTACCGGGATGACGTGTATTTGGCACGAGTTGCCCTCGGTGTAAGTTCAGAAACGTTCGCAGCATAGGTACTCAGGTCCTTCGGGTTAGTCCCCGCAAATTGATACGATTGGGTGCTTAGTTCCCTCGGGTTGTCGCCCGTAAATTAAGTAGTTTGTTATGGTACTCCGTATAGAATTTTTCATTACCTACCAGACCTTAAGTGGTTCAGGACTAGGGTAATGGATAGGAGTCTATAGTTTTTACCTTTGTCTATGTGACAGAGTTGGTACTGTTAGATCTAGACAACCCAAGAGGAGGGGTGAATTGGGTTTTTTCTAGCAATAAGGAATTTAAAACCTTTTTAGAAATCTTTTAATATTGCAATAAAGCAAAGTATGCAAGTATATAATCAATGCATATATTAAAAGACGAGGGATAGAGAAATAGAACCAGACACCAGGGATTTATAGTGGTTCGGCTTTATCCTAGCCTACATCCACTGCTCAAGATCTCCCTTGAGTATTTCCACTATTCAGAATACTTCTGGGCGTATTTCAAGCCTTTACAAGCTTCAAAATTCTACTAGAGCTATCTGAATGTTTACGAGTACATTCACAAGCCCGTTACAGCTTCAAGAAGATCCTATGAAAATAAGCCCCTATTTTCTTCTAATCTCTCTCTTGAACTTTTATTTGATGAGTTTCACTCACCCACTCAAAGGCTAACATGGTGACTTATCATTGATTACAAAAATGAGATGTAATGAATAAAGGACATACTCTCTCTTTACAAGATTAATTTACAATAAATGAATGGGTAAAGAGAGATGAGGAACAAGAACAGAAGTTACGGCAATAAATTTGAGCTTGATGATATCTGAGATGGATTTGAGCTAATAGAACAAAAAATGCAAGTCTCTCTATCCTTTTTTAAATGCTGAGAAGTAACTCCTGATATAAGTTCTTGTGAGTTCTTGACCGTTGGAGGTAGGTGGGGGGCAATAAATGCTAAAAATCCAACCATTGAAATCTGTCGTATTTTGAAATTCTATCTTCAGGGTTGACACAAAAGCTTTGGTATCGACACAACGTGTCTAGGGAAGAGTTCTTCAAATGGTTGGGACGACACGAATGTTCTGAGGCGTCGACACAAATTCTGCACTTCACCTTCCAACGTTTTGGGGTCGACACAAATGATTCTGGTGTCGACTCGTTTGAACCTTCAGCGTTCGGAGGAACCATTTGGTGTCGACTCAACTTGTCTCTGGTGTCGACACTAAATCTCTGCAGGAAGCCTCGATAGTTTT
>JAOTRH010073722.1:0-17694 GCA_034768845.1 Heliamphora exappendiculata | reverse complement strand
CCGCGAAATCAAAACCGGCGCCCGCGGCGCCGGGCCTTCTTGAGCCGCGCGGCCCGGATGCTCGTCTTCCGATACCGCGACGGGTGGAATCCGCGGTTCCGGTACACGGTGAGCACCGTGCCGTCGTGGGACTCCAGGACGTGAACCCCTTCCACCGCGCTGAGGTCCGTGTACCGAGAGTATGCCACAACTTCCTTGCGCCCGATGAAGTGGTAGACGGCGCCGTTGGCGAACACTTCGCGCCCGTACTTGTGAACCAGAGCCACCTGTTCGTCGTTCAACCGCCTCTGGTTCATGCGGTCGATCGCGTGCTGACTGTAGACCGGTTCGGGGTTCGTCGATGTGGTCGGCATCGGTGTCTCGCTCGTGGCGGCGCGAGGCGCGAAATGCGGCCCGAATTTTCACCGCCAACAGGAATACGAGCCGCACAAGAACATTTTGACCCGTTTTCAAAGTACTTTTAGACACCGAAAACTAATTATAAACTGTTATTTATCGCGAGTTTCACAAGTAATGAATGGTTAAAATACATTTTTGTATAATTATTCTGTAATTAATTATCGGTGTACGTAGTTATTAATGTGTATGCTGATATTTGGATTTGGATTAGAGTGATCACTGGGTGAGTTGTAAGGGTTAATGTTTTTTTAATAAAAAATTAATATTCTTATGAATTGATGTATTAAAAATCGTTAAATAACATTATGGCCCGTTTGGCTACTTAGATATTTTGGCTAAAAATTTAAAAAAATTAATATGACCCGTTTGGTAAAAAAATCAAAAAATATAGTTAAAAAGCCAAGCACTATAAGCAAAACAATAATTCTTATAATATTCAATTTAAACTCTTACTACTTTTAGAATAAAATAATATCCATCATTAATAACTTATTTACTATCACTACCAACTACATATAATTATTATTTTTAACTATATAGAAGGAAAAAATTATATAATAGGAACAAAAAGCAAAAATAAGACTTTTATCAAAATAATCAATTTAAAAAAAATTAGCTTAAAAATTACTTTATAAATAATTTACTTTGAACTAAATTTAATTCTTTTAGCTAAAAACATAAAAAAGTAAATAAAAAATATAACTTTTTAAAAAATTGTCAATCAAGCCCAGAAGAAAATTAAATACAAAAAATAACATTTAATATAATAAAATAAAAGAATTTCAAAAACAGGAAATAGACACCAACGGTAAGGACTTCGGTTGCGAAGGGCTGGTTGGCCTTTGGCAATGTAGGAATGGTGTAGGTGGCAGGTTCATGATAAAGCAAACTTTTTATTGATTTTTTGTCTTTTTAGTTAAAAAAAATAAAAAAAATAAAATGAGTTTAAAATAGTTTATTTGGTAACTTAGCTTTTAAATTAAATTTTTTTAAATTTGTTATTTGGATAAAAAGGTAACTCTTTTGCTTTTTTGTTCAAAATAGACAATTTTACCTTTTTATATATTTGATATTAATATTTAGATATAATTGATAGTGATAGTAAATAAGTTATGAACAAAAATATTATTATATTTTAAAAGTGATAAAAATTTAAATAGAATATTATAAAAATTTGTGTTTTGATTTAACTTTTAATTTTTTAACTTTTTTATATTTTTATCAAATGAACAACATTAATTTTTTAACGTTTTTAGTAAAAAAAAAACTTAAAAGAACCAAAATTACTGACCAAAAATGCCAAAAAAATCAAAATTTCCAAGATCCAAGAAGCCTCACCATGAAATGATTTAATCATTCCACCTCTAAAGTAGGTAACCCATGAGCTGGAGGTATCAATCCTCAACCATTTGTTTTAAAAACAATGCAGGAAAAACAATTAAGGGTAATAATTTTTACACACTTCTTTTTTATGAGTAAAGGAGGGGCATTGCTCTAATTCAACTCGGAACATAGGTATGTGTGAGTTTTATCACTTTTTACGTGAAATTCATATACATGTGTAATTCAAAGTAAAATAAGGTAATGTTTTTTCTTATGGGGAATAAATTTTTTTTTACACTAGCACTCTTTTTTTTGTTTCTAATAATGTGAATTTATAATATTGTGCACTATTATTATCTATATATAAGTGGCATAGCAAAAAAGCGGCTACTATTTAGTACTAATGCTAATGGGAACTATTAATCAAAAAGGATTTCGAAGAGTACTGTCGAATTGAAAAAAAAATAAAAATATAAGACCAACTCTTCTAAGCGGATGCTAGCTCTAAACATTTCACATTTTTAGTAATAATCAGAATTGATGCTACAACCATAGATAGCATGATACTTAGCTTATGTTTGGACTCTTTTTTTTGTAAGTTTTTTAATTCTTTTTATAAAAAAATAAATATAAAAATATGTAAAAAAAATTAATTGAGACCAAATAAATAAGCTTTTCAAAAAACCTTTAAGTAAAAAAAAAACTTTAAAAAAACTAATTCAAATATAGGCATAAAAAAATGGTAAGAGTCACCAAATATGCAGCGTTTTAATTGAAAGGTCACACCTATCGACCCTATTACAATATTGTTCACTTTTTCTTACATAAAAAGACAAATATATAAATTTACACAATTATAAAAACATAAGAAAGTACATATGATTAAAAGAAGACTAAAAATCAATCACCAAAAGTAATAAAACCCTTCTCGAGGGATTAATTATAATAATAAATGAGTTTAATTATATGTATAGACACCGAATACATATTTAGATAAATATATAAAATAAATTTTGCAATTATATGGAGCCTACTTCGTACAACAAAATCGGGTTTAAATTTGTACGTGAATTTTATTGTTTTGGATAGGTAGGTGTGAATTTTATTTATTTTTGTTTTTGTTGATCTTTTTATTTTTTATTTTTGACTATATTTTTTAAAAATTATCTTGATAAAATAAATTTAAAAATTAAAAAAAGTTAATCAAAATATAAAAAAGTTCATAAAAAACGAAAATAAATAATATAATATTTGATTTATTAGCTTATTTTGATTTATTTTTATCTTTTTAAATATTTTTATATATTTTAATTAAAATTTTTACTTTTTCGACTCGTCTCGATTAGAAAAATTAAAAAGTATAATAATTTAATTAAATAGTAAATTTTTTTTACTAAATATAAAAAAATACAAAATTAAATAAATAAATAAGAAATTATTCCAAACAAACAGAGCCAAAATAGTAAAAGACCAAATTATCTCAAATGGGGCCAAAAAAATTAAAACTTAGAAAGTAGAATTTAGAAATGAAAAGGATGGATCTTTAACAATGAAGATAAATATCAACTAAAAATAAAATAAAAAACATGTTCCCTCTATCACGTGGAACAAATGGCCCACGCGACATGGTCAAGAGTTGGCATAAAATTCAGGTGTCGGTCTCGAAGAACTTGAGAACCGTGCTGTGCAGCCATGCACAGCATAGGATACTGTGCATTTAAGTGTACGGTTTTTTAATATATTTGTAAGGTATATTACGCTTACGATTCTGTATTTAAGAATTATATTATTGATATTTTTTTATTTTTTAAAATATTATTATATTTTATTATATTTTTATTTTTATAATATTTAGGTTTAAAAATTAATATTTCGTTAACTTTTAGACGAAAAATATTTTTTAATATCTTTAATTTTTTTTATAATTACAAAATCTTATTTAACAATTTTTAATTAAAAAATAAAAAATTACTAAATACAAAAATAAATAAAATAATTTAAAATAATTTTTTTTACTTTATTTGAACTTTTTCTAATATAAACAAAAAATATATATATAAATCATAATAAATTAATTAATCAAATTTTATGTTGTTTCTTTTCGAACTTAGTAAATTTTTTTTTTTCTTTTACTCAAAATATTTTTACATTTTATTTCTCTCATCAAGATAATTCAAAGAAAGTGAAAGTTTTTTTACTAAAAACTATAAAAGGTTAAAAATTAATAATTTTTATCAAAATTAAAAACTTATAAATAAATTAATAAATTAAATTTTATGTTTTTATTTTACTTATTTTTGTTCATAGTAATTTTTTATTATTTAATAAATAAAATTTTGTAATTAAAAAAAAACTAAAAATATTAAAAACACTGTTAAAATAGTATTTTCTGTCCAAAAGTTAACGAGTTAACTTTTGGATCTAAATATTATAAAAATAAAAATATAAAGAGGTGCGGTGATATTTCAGATAATAGAATCAGAGTCAGTGATATAACCCTTAAATACATGGAGTGTAAGTGTAATATACCATATATTTTTATTATTAAATTTGTTCATTACGTAAAATTCAACAAATTTATTATTCACATAAAAAAATCAAATTGATTTAACATCTATAATTATGTAATCAAAGATAATTGTTTAATAGTTTTATTTTTAAAATTATTATTACATATTATTTATTTATAAATAAATATTATTCGATCACATAATTATAAATATTTAATTAATTTAATTTTTTTTTCAAATAATAAAATTAATAAATTTTACATCATAAACGAATACAATGGTAGAAATATATTCGTGAAGTGCACAACACCCCGTGCTGTGCACCATGCCTAGTATGCTCCCCAGACTGCAATTTCATATCTCTGTTTGGTTTTTCTTGTTTAGTGGTTTTTTTGTGAGCGATTTTTTTTGTCTTCTGTGAGTTTTTCTATTTTTTGGGTTAATTTTTTTTTTTTTACCTTTTCAATTCATTATGATAAAAAAAAATCTAAAAGTGTCGCTATTTTAAAAAAAGTCAAAAAAGATTTAATAAAGACTGAAAAAAACCACATAAAAGCTTTAAAGTGACATTTTTTTGTTTTATCTATTTTTTTTTTTAATTTTAGGTTAAATTCTTTTTAATTTTTTGATTTTTTATAATGAGAGAAATCTGAAAAAGAATATCCTTTGAACTAACATAAGAAATTTTAACTAAAAGACAAAAAATACCATATAAAAAAAAAGTTATCCCATACAGTGCAGACCATTGCATTCTCTCAATTGTTTAGAAATTTATATCAAATTGGAAAGATTAGCACACCTTGTACATAATTCAAAGGTTCATATTTTTTGAGAAAAATTAAGGAAGAACAAGAATACAAGATCTTCTCTGTCTGTGATTCAAAAAGGTCCAAAGCAAAATAATAAAACAGGCTTTACTTCTTTGTTCAAGCTTTAAAGTCAAGATAGGAAAAGAACAGAGATTCTGTTCTTTTATAGAATCTCTGTAAAAGAACATAGATTTACTTCTTTAAAAAGATCTCTTTTATTGGAGATTAGAGTTTCTATTTACACCACAAAAGTATCAAAGTACACTTACCATCTTTTTTTTTTCTTTAATGTAAAATTATCAAAATATGTCTAAACTCAACCCGCTTTTTAAAAATTTATTATGACTTCTCGAACAAGTTGATGTCTAAGTGTTATTCGTTTCTAGGTTTGCTTTGTTACTTTAGGCCATGCTTTATTTGATAAAATCGCATAGAACAAGAAATAAGTAATATTTATATTTAGGGTAGGAACTATTGTTGGGCAATGGGAGCCATGGCCCCTCAACTTTTTTAAAAAATAAATAATTTGCTTATATAAATTATAAGAAATATTATTGAAAAAAACTAATGTAAAATCAAAAAAATTAGTGTAAAATTAAATATATAAAAATTTATTAGTATTTGTCAAAAAAATTATAAAAATATAATTTTCAACTTTAGTGTAAACTTTAATATTTTTTGGATTTCTCTTATCACAAAAAATTAAAAAGTAAAAATTATAGACCGATTTCTTTTAAAAAAATTAAAGAAAACAATTATTTTTAGTCAAATTATATTTTATTTTTCACTTTAGTGAACTTTTTTTTAACATTTGTCTTTTTTTTGACTTCATAAAATATTGCCAAACACTACTTTTAATAATTTGAAAAAACGTTGTGTTCCATTTAATCATAAGTTATAAATATGCAAAAATCTAATTGTGCTATGATATTTGGTTTTTTATATGTTTTTGAGATTATAATATCAAATTTATTTATTTTCCTATGTAAGTATAAATTATTAATTTTTTTGCTTTCAAATTCAAATAAAATAATTTATATCAATATGCCAAAAAAAGGTTATTTATTTTGGCCCTCTAGTTAATAAATTCCAAGTTCTGTCCATGTATGTTATATATAAAAGATGATAAATGAGATTATATACATTATGATATTACTTGTATCATATTTGAGTAAAGCAATGTTAATCCAATGATTTTTTATATTAATTTTGATGATTTTTATAATTTATTTTCTAAGAATAAATGGATTTAAATGGATAAAATATTTATATTTTTCAAAAATGAAGTGTTGATACAAATTAATCAAATGAGTTGACATCTTTAGTAAAAAAAAAATGATTCATCTTTCAAAATGATTAAAACACTTAAGTATTCTTAAATGAAAATATTTTGTGTTCACTCAAATTAAAAATTAAGTCAACACTTTAAGGTAAATAATACTTGAACATCTGAAGTATGTCAACACTTTTGAGCAAATGGTTTGACATCCTAATATATCCGTTGAAGATGTTTCAGGTATTAAAAATCAGTGTTGACATAAATAGATTTTATGTCGACACAAAAGAGTCGAAACTCTCTGTACACAAAAGAGTCGACACAAAAGTAGTTCATCACTTTTGTTATTCGGAACTTTGAGTCGACACAAATAAAAAACGAGTCTATACAAAAGTACCAAGGCCACCTGCAGAATTTTGTGAACCGACAAAAATTGAAGATGAGTCAACACAAATATCTCGAGCCTGCCTGAAGATTTTTTGAGTCGACACCAAAGCTCAACTGAGTCGACACAAATCTTCCGAGAGTTCCTGCAGAATTTTCGTGTCGACAATAAGGCAAGATGAGTCGACACAAATTACCCTCTCCGAAAATCTGAATAACCATTGAGTCGACACCAAAACCAAATGTGTCGACACTGTTGTGTTGGTGAGAAAGATTGTTCAAATTGTGTCGACCCCTCTGAAGATCAGAGTTGACCCAACCACTTAAAGAACCATACCCTAAGCATTTTGTGTCGACACAAAAGCATTTGTGTCGACACCTGCAACGAAAATTCAAATTCGTGGCAGAGTTCAACGGTTAGATTTTTTGCATAAAATGACTTCACCTACCTCCAATAATCATGAAAACACAAGAGCCTCTATAAGGAGTTACTCCTCAGCATTTAAATTCTCTGGAGACTTACAATCACTGTTTTATTACTTAATTCAAACTCAAAATCTTCAAGCATTTATTTATTACTATAACTCCAGCTCTTGTACCTCATCTCTCCTTACCTCTTTATTTATTACTAATCAATTTCTATAAAGAGAGTGAGTGATACTTATTGATTCACTTCATTTATTGTATCTAATGGTAATTCGCCCTTTGTCCTTTGAGTGAGTAAATTTCATCAAAAAAGAGCTCAAGAGTAATTAAAAAAAATAAAAAATTATTTTTATAGGATAATCTTGAGACTGTTGTAAGGCTTTTTAACGTGTCTGTAAACATTCGTATCCTAGTGAATATTCTCAAGAGAAGTCTTGAGGTTATAAGGTTTTGAATACGCCCGTGAAGCATTCTACATAGTGAAAATTTTCAAGGAGTGACTTGAGAAGTGGACGTAGGCTTAAAAGAAGTCAAACCACTATAAATCTTTGAAGTCTGGTTCATTCTCTCTATCCCTAACCTCTTTAATATTTGCATTCCTTTAATATTTGGTTATTCTACTATATTTGTTTGCTATATTAAAAGATTTTCGAAAAGATTTTAAAAATTTTTATTATTTTTTAAGATCCAATTCTTCCCCTCTCTTGGTTGCCTAGAACTAACAAATAAGATAAAATATATGATAAGAGTTGAAGATTTATTTTTGACTATTAATTAATGAATGAAAATTTCCAAAAGATGTGTGGGATTACTTATTCTATGAATACTGAATTATTAGTTATCATATGAGAGATTTATAGTCTGATTTGGTGAACCAAACACCGAACTAATAATTTAGTGAAACAAGCTTATGTTTGTTTTAGCGAAAAATATTTTCTTAAAAAATATTTTTTATGTGTTTAGTTGTCATTTTGAAAATGATGGTGCAAGTGGACTTGATAGTATTAGAATTGGTGGTAATGACAACGGTAGAAACAATTGCAGCAATGGTGATAGTGATCGTCGAACCCCAAGACTTTGGGATCCCAGGAACCCGAGACCCTCGGACCCCCACAACCCCAGGAATCGGGTACCCAAACCCTAAGAACCTGGACCCCAAACCCCGGACCCCTGGAACCTCGGGATGTGGGTGTTAGGGTTTGTATAGTAAAAATCATATTTTTAGTATTTAATTTTATTTTTAATAAAATAATTTTTTTATTTTATGAAAATCTTAATGAGTAACGTATGTATATCATTTCTTTAATTTTATACATGTATGTTCTTTATTCTATACAGTATTTAATCTGGTGTGTAGAGTACAACTTGTACATAAAAGATCAAATTTTAGATTCTTATAGAATATAAGTTTTATGTTCACAGTTTAGATGGAAATAGACATACCATCTGTACAACTGTAGTACGAAATTTTAGTATGCCTATCTTGGTTACAGGAACAGATAATAGCGCCGTTTATTATTTTAACTCTATGCTAGTTCACTTTGTGTGTATTGAATGGAACATATTATGGTAATTAATTTTATACTTGCTATATAAATAAATTTACACCACAAGGTCATTATGAATAGTATTTATACTCTTAATCCTAAAATAATTATTAATTTGCATATATTTAATATTCGTTATTTTAATTCATTAGAGGGTACGATCTTATATGGGTTAATATTCTCGGTGAGTTAATTAGCGGTATTATTTATATGGAGAATATTAATTATTGACGAAATTCACGTCCCGAAATATCGAAATTGACGATGCCCCCTTAAAAAAGTTTATAAGTTTTGACTGGGCTAAACCCAGCAGGTGGATTTGATTATCCAGCTGTCAAATAACTTAAGCGGAAGAGTTTAAAGAATTTCAAGATGCCGATTAAATTAAATTGTCAGTAATTAAATTTAATTAGCAGGTATCGAGAATCTTAACGTGCAGAGAAATGCTAAACATTTAATAACATGAGCTCAATGCAAGAAGGTCTTGAGATTATAGTTTAGAATGCAATTATAGTTTTTTAGTGGTATGAACTATAATTCAGTATTCTATAAAAATTACAAAAATCGCTGTAAGATTTTCATAATTAAATATACCACTATGAGGTTTGCTTAATTGAGAAAATCGCTAATGGGTGTTTATCTTCCACTAGAAGTTTTAGTCATAATTACTCCACAAGTCCCTACTATAGCCCTATAAATATGCGGGTAGGTTGAACCATAGTCATAACTTGTTTTCAGAACTAAAGTTGTTCAGATTCTGCCGGTACTAGTTCTTGATAGATTGTAACCCACACTACATTCAAGAATCACATAAGAGAATACAGTATAAGGTCTGACGGGAGTTTCAACTCGGAATTAAAAACGTAGTTGAAGATTTGACCGGTAAAAGGTATTTTTCTAAATTAACAGTGGTTGCACGAATTTTATTTTGATCGTTCGTCTTCACAAAATTTTATATGGAGCCTGTTTCGACGTTTGTCTGTCCAGCTAATCTTTTACCGAAGATCGTTTACAAAAACAATGATCTTAATAGTTTTACATCTAACAATGGAACTCTAAAACCCACAGGACCCTAAACCCCCAGGACCTGCAAGACCCTAGACCCTTGGGACCTTGGAGCCCTGGTCCCCAAGATCTTGGGACTCGGGACCCCTAGGACTCCAGACCCCCAGGACCCCTAGACGTCCGAGATCTCAAATTTTTGAGACCCAAGGACCTCAAACCCCAAGACTCTCGGGACCTTAGACCCCGGGTATCCTTGAACCCATGGGTCCTTGGGACCCCAAACCACCGTGATTCCGAGACTTGGGACCCCCAAAACCCCAGGAACCCGGGACCCGTTGCACCCTGAGAATTGGGGTCTTGAGAATCCCAAATCGGATCCCCAAAACTCCGATTCCTCAAGACCTTGAACCCCTGGTTCCTCAGTCCCCCGGACCCGTGAGATCTCGGGAGCCCTAAGAGGTTGAGACCTTAGACCCCCAAAATCTGGGATCCCTAGACCCACGAGACCTTAGAATCCCCAGAACCCTCGGGACCCTAGGATCACAGGACCTCGGACTCTTTTACCATTGGCCCCCGTCCCCCGCCCCCCAAACCCTCTCTGGTGAGAGTGAATAATGTTTTGCATGCTAAAAAATATAAATCGTTTTTTACAAAAATAAACTTATTTTTTATTGACTTGAAAAATATTTTTCATATACTTTTAATTTTCATCGTATTAAATATAAGATAATGCAAAAAATATTTTTTTTAAAATATTTTTTGCCAAAACAAACGGTGCCTAAATAATAAAAATATAGGTTTCGCATTTTTTTGTCTTGTCCAATACTTTCTAATTCGACAAAACAAACATAGTAAAAATTTGAAAAAATTTAACCTCAAAAAAAAAAAAATATGGGTAAGCTTATCTACCTACGATCTATCTAAAAACATCAACTTGGTGGACTAGCCCTAAGCATGGAGGAATAAGGGGTGTCCATTTAGGTGACAAGTTGAAACCTTAATTTGGAATTTCATTTTTCAATTAAAAGTCCAAAAAGACCGAATCCCTGTAGCTTTATTTTAAGTTATCGAAGGAGATAAATATTGGGTAAAGACCCACATAAACTCGGCCTAATGGAAACTCCATCAAAAGGGGCCTAAAGTAACCATGTGGTGGGTTGACAGCTGTCAATCATTACCACGTGAATGAGTCATCTTTATGTTCTTCGAGGGTTTCCCCCTGAGCAAAGCCAACATAAAGACAGTTTATTAAGTTTGAGGAGACTATCTTGGTCAATGCACCGGGAACCCCTCATGCTACTGTATTAATGCCTCTTGGTCAATCTTGCATCTACGAGAAGGTATTCTTGGCCACCATTCATCTTTATCATATGCTTAGTCAAGAATAGGATACCACTGATGAGTAGTAAGGGTATTTTAGTTAAATGCATCTGACTGAACAAGATAGATGAAATTTTTAGTCAATCTACTCAACCGAAGCGTGTGATTAGACGATAGCTCTAACGGTTGGTCTTCCGAGTAAGCATGTTCTCTCCTCTTGGATCCTAGAGCCTAAGATGATCAGCATCTAACCTAACCAGTAGAAATTCTAGTCAGCCTGTTGCGTGATAAACTCGCGCCAACAACCTGCGATTGGAAGAGTCAGTTGAGATCGTATAGCCATAACCGTTTAGTACGAGGTACCACTCCACTCCACGTGTCCAAAAGGTATTGTATAAAGAATTAGTAACAGCAGTTTAAGGGAACACTATTACAAAATAGTTAAAACATCGCGCTTTAAAAATGTTATTATAAGGTTATAATTACGCTTTTCCCAGCGTAATGTATGTAGATGTAATCTAAAATCGAAATTTTCTATCACGCTTTTTACGAGTGATTAAAAATATTAAAAAAACGTGATTAAAAATAAAATTAGTATAATTGTTAAGACTTTAAAATCTCAATTTTGCATTATCGACCATACTTTTTGTGCGTGATAAAAACTGAAAAGTGTAATTAAAAATAACGAAAAACGTAATTAAAATAACAAAAAAACGTGATTAAAAATAAAATTAGTGTGATTGTTAAGTCGTTTACGCATTATCAACCACACTTTTTGTGCGTGATAAAAACTCAACTCAAAAAATGTAATAAAAAAATATGATTAAAAATAATCACTGTGAACCAGTGCACAATTAATATTATTTCGAGTTTTTTTTCATTTATAATAGCCCTACCAATTAACACAATTCCAGACTCACCAATTTTAGCTAGTTTTAAATCTAAATTTTTACATATTCAGTTCTATCATATTCACAAAGTATAAACGTGAAATATAAAAGCCAATTATAAAAAAACGTTTCCAACAGAATAAACTCCAAGTTCTAAACATAAGACAACAAAACAAATTACCATGACTGTAATGAAAAAATTCATTAAATTTTCAAAAATATATATTTATATGACATTAAATAACCTTTTGATCAATTGTACCAAATTAAAAAAAATGCCTAATAATTTAAAATGTCGCAATACAAATAGGGAGAATTTTTGCTAAAGAAAGGAGCAACAATTCCAACAAATCCACCACTTGAATCAGTGTTGAGAAGAACAATACTAACCACACTCTGGAATCTGCAAGTCAATCCAATTTACAAAAAAGAATTAGCAGAAAACAAAAAAATAGTAAACAAGTTGCTCAAAAATTGAAGAAATAAGTAATTACACTAACCCCAAAATCAGAAGCTTTATGCACAAATTGTCACGACCTCAAACCCGAGGCGCGTGATCCCCACATTATAACATGTTCTCCCTATGACTTGAACTTCACTTATGATATTCTCTCGAATTCTTTAACTCATTTTAAAAGGAATAATTCTCAGATTTATAAAACAATCTAAGTATAAAATTTATAAATTTCGGCAAAATCTTCTCTGTTTTTCATATCATCCCAAACTTCCGAAAATATGTTAAATTCAAACAACAATCTATACTTAGGTACGACCTGAATTTCAAATCACAATCACAATGCAAACTAATTAATGACTACTATTTTCACATTAATACATTTTTTTTCTTTCAGCTCTATCCATTACTCAACACAATTACTATTATTTCAGAAAATAGAAAACATCAACAAGACTGTAAATTGACCAAAGCATTTCTTTTTGAAATTTTGGTCACACAAACTAAGAAATAGAATGATACAAAAAACCCACCAAAGTTAATGTTCCTCAACTTTCAACTACCCAAAAAGAATAGAGATAACTTACATGTGAGTGAGTCACATATATTTTAGAACAAAATTAATCCACTCAATTCGCACTTCACCTAACTCATCTATGTAAGTCTTTTTTCCATTGATCTACAAGAAATACAGTTAACAAAGAGTTAAGAGAAAAATCTTACAATGAAAAAATTAAAACACCAAAAGTTTAGAGCATAAGAAAATCAATAGCACACATTTTCTTGTTCTTTTAACAATTTTTTCAACTACTTGAAATATTGCTAATCATACGGCTAAGGTATATCAAATATCTGTTTTAATGGGGGTTGGAGTGTTTGAAAGTATAAACAAAATATGATTTCTGAGAAGAAAGTATATAGCAATAAACATGCCTGATATTAGTATTGCACGTGTGTTCCTAAGCAATTGTGGGGAAAATGATGTATTCACATGTGTTTAGTTGACAGAAAAGTATGAGGATAACAAACCTTCTTTTTAATTTGGATGACTGATTTTTATGAAGTTATGTTAAAACTTTTCTCCATCAAGATCAACTTCTTTGCTCAATTTGGAAGTCCATGGTAGTCTGTAGTTAGTTGGTACCTGCAGTTTTGCATTGGAAATGGAGAAAGCTTGGTTTTTTAAGAAAGAAACAGTGTAGTGAAAACACATACACTATTATTTAACTTCTTCCCTATGGATTGTTTTTTCTTTAGTAAGTTGATTACGTATTTGGTTGAGAGTTGATTTGAGTTCATGTGATGTATTGGTTGAGCATCATTGCAGGTTATATGTGAGAAGTTGTGTGCAGCATATAAAATATAGTGTTTAATGAAAGGAGGAAAATAGGTAATCAGCAAGTTGATTACTTATTTGGTTGAGATTTTCTTCCTCTTTTATGAGTGCTCATATATGATGTTCCTGAAAACATAAGAACCATAGTCAATTGCAATAACAAGTCCCATCCCAAAACTCTGTGCACTGCATGTTGTCAATGTCCTTTCCCGCTCCCTCCCCCTCTCATTTTTAACGTAAAAAAGAATTTATGGGCACATAAAAAAAATGCACGCGAAAAGGTGCCCATTTGCAACATTCAGGATGGTCATTTTATGGGCATACCCTACAACAACTGATATGCACAGATCAACATGAAACACCTAACTGGCCCCCAACATGGTGAAGAATGTTTAACTTTTTGCCTGAGTTTTTATGCTACGTGCAGTGCTCATTTACAGCATAGATCAATACCAAAGTCCATTTCTTATGCAAAAGCATCCCAAAATGCTGATTTTGAGATTGTTAAACAGGTGTCTGTAAATGATGAAGGCCGAGATATGTGGAAGGTGTACCTTGACTTAAAGGAGTATGCTGCAGCTTTGGCTAATTGTCGAGATCCATTCCAGAGAGATCAAGTAATCATCTGACGAATCATAAGCTTCTTTTCTTTGAGAAAAACTATTGCTATTGCGACAACAAAAACTAACAATGAAGAAAACACGAGAATTGGAACAAATTTGAAACAGTGGGAATGAAGGTGAATCCAATACAGGCTTTTCAATTTATGCTTGCGATAACCATCAAATCTGGTGGCTGGTAGATCTTACAAGTGGAAAAAGTATAATGATAGGTAATGCCCATCACCCATGCAGGAAAACATAACAGCCATACTTAACATTATACATTAGGCAAAAAGGTAGTATTTTCAAACCAAACACCTAGAGAAAAGACGAAGATCAATAACATTGTCTCTATACCTCTTAGTTACAACAAATAACTATCTCAACTTTTATCCTAAACAATAGGGGTCACAACCATTCTGATCCCTAAAGCCTCACAACATCGTTCACAACTACACTTCTGTGCTTTCACTTTCTTGGACACAACATAGGCACGAATATAGGACACAACGAATTTAAAAAATTTAGGATTTTGACATTACTCAAAATTTTCAAAAAATATTTTTTAACAAACCAATGAAATAATAAAAAATAATACTAATTTAACAATAAAATCCTGTCAATGCATAAATTAAAGGTCACTCACTAACTTATTTATGCAACAAATTACAAACTCCTAACCCCAATAACCCATTATTGCAATTCAACTTAAAGCTCAATTATGAATTAGCAAATAAACAACTGCCATCAAACCTTATTGAAAAGATTTAGTAATGAAGTCAAAAATCAAAACAAAATAATAAACAAAAAGTTTTAAAAATAATTGGTGCCTAATAGTCTCCAAAAGCTTTAAACCACCGTGACGGCGGAGGCGTTGCCACCGGCCAATACGTTGTGCCAGTAGAAGCCAAAGTGCCTCAATTTCTGATCTTTCTCCAGCCCTAGTAGCCTCCGATGTATTCTTTTTACGAAGCCGAAATCTTTGCCGGTGGTCGTTGGAGATGTTCGGAGTAATAGAAGAAGGCGAGCCTGTTGAGGTCGGTGATGGATTTCAGAAGGGAGGTGCTAGATACAGAGGGTAGGGTTTTGCGATGGATTTGAGAGGGAGAAAGAGAGAGGGAGAGATGGCTAAACTATAGAAGGGAAAAAGTCGAGAGAACTTGGCAAAAAGAGTGCCTCATAGGAAGAGTAAGAAAAATGTGAAACTTATATTGTAGTTGTATAGATATAGATATACAGTATGAATATGTTTAGAGAGAGAGAGAGAGAGAGAGAGAGAGAGAGAGAGAGAGAGAACCTGGTCGATCGAACGACACTGACGGTAGAAGACGATCAGCGCTGAAGGGTGTGAAGACAATCGAACGGCGCCGACGTGGAAGATGAACGGCGCAGGCGCTGAAGGGTGCGAAACAGGGAGAAGCCGATCAGTGCTGAATGGGTTTCTTGGTTTTCTTGGGATCTCGAGGGAGCATAGAATTAATGAGATACATCGGGTTAAAAAACTTAATACAATTTGTTTACAATCATTTTAATCACATTTATCAATAAAATTGAGATTTTAAAAAATATAATATATCACATTTTACTAATAACTGTGATAATAAATATATAGAATCACATTTTATCTATTAAAATGAAATTAAATTATTATTTTAAAAATTTTAACCAAATTTTTTTAAAAAATAAAATTTTTTTAATTTTGTAAGTAATGGCATTACTCTAACAAAAGGTACTCATTCTTTTTCTTTCTCTAGTATTTGTTTGTTTCTACTCCACCACCAGAAAACTAACTTGGCCATTGGAGGAGACCTGTCGAAAAATTTTGGTGCTCCTTTTAACCTTTTGTTGAGTGTTTCATGTGAAAATTGGACCTTTGAGGACCATTCAAGAAGTTTTGCACCATCAAGAACAATTCTCTTCCTGATATCAGAGTTTTAGAGCTCAACGAGCATCAATGGCGTCGTTATCATCCTCATTAACCATGACTTTTGCTTTACCTCCAAATATTCTTCTTCTAATCTCAAATCTAAATTCCATCATTACAGTTAAGCTTGATTCCTCGAATTTCATAATTTGAGAAAGTCAAGTTCATAAGATACTCCGAGCTGCGAATCTCATCCAACTCATTAATGGATCTCAACCTTGTTCAGCAGAATTTATTCTTGATTCGAGCAACAAGGAGGTTAATTAATAATCTTGATTACCAACAGTGGCTTACAATTGATAGACATTTACTTGGTTGCATAATTGCAACACTATATCCTCTGCGAGGTCTGAACTGCATTGGAAATGAGCTTTACTAAGCCTTCCAGATCACATATTTAGGAATTGACAAACAAGTTAGCCTCAGTGACAAAGAATTCTTCAACAATGGAAGAATATTTACAACAAATCAAAGAAATTTCATATCAACTTGCCCTACTTTCATCGCTTGTTGAAGTTGAAGATTTAATTCTTCTCCTTCTCAATGTACTCCACGACAAATATAATGCCTTCAAAATTAACATAAGAAGAAGACCTGATATTTTATCTCTTGAAGAACTATCATCATTTCTATGCTCGGAAGCCACTCATGTGGTGTTGGGATTTGAACACCAATCTCCGAATGTAAACAAAAGTAATTCACGTACAAAAAATAGAAAATAATAAATACCGAGAATTTACGTGGTTCGGCCCACACCGGCCTACGTCCACGAGCAAGAGAGAAAAAATTTTACTATGTCGTATGTGAAAGAGTACAAAATCCGTCTTTCTTCTCTCTACTGGCTAGCCTCTCAATTTTCTGACTCACGACCTTATTGTTATGGCTCCACTAGTGTCCGCCATATACATAAAGAATTCTAGTAGACTCTGTTGGGAGAATATCCAACGCCGAAATAAAATACATGCTCGGAGATCCATAAAATACATCTTTATTAAGCTTTCAACAATTTACAATAATCTAAAATTACAGAGAATGAAATAACAGAAATAATAAAATGGAATTTGCAAACTGAGTCCTGCAATCGCGGTTTCCTTAAGAATGATTCGCCGCCTACCGAGGGTGTTGTAGGGATTTCACCAGCGTTACTCTCCCAGGATAAAACGGCTCCACGATCTCTGGAACACCTCCAAGGATCGTCTACGAACGCTCTTCGTCTGTCTTTCTCTCTCTTGCGGCTTGCTTCGTAACCGAGGATTGTATCTCAACTTTCTTACCTTCTGTCTCTCGGTATATCTGTATTGGAGAGTTCTGTCTTTTTTCTTCTGTTCGTTTCCCAGAGGAAGATGACCATTATATAGCCACAGAGGAAGGAGAGGGGTCACACAGAAGTAAATAGCCATAGAGAATTCAAATGCCACTTATGGCAATTGAATTCCAGACTATTGAATTCCAGGCTGTGTCTCTTCCTCTTCTCCTGAGAGAACACCTA
>JAOTRH010073711.1:5390-17695 GCA_034768845.1 Heliamphora exappendiculata | reverse complement strand
CTAGATGGAGCCTACCAACACACGCAGCAACTCAGTCGCATCCATCGATCCTTGGGGAGCATTTGCATCCCCAACATGCATGAATAAAAGTAGAGTTTTAAATGCACAAAGCCACATATAAACACTACGTTTCATATAACGACAACACATAACCCGTCACGACATCACTACCATACATTCGACATGATCAACAACTTACAGAGTAAGACCTACTCGAAGGCCAACTCCAAACCTCCTACAAAACGATTTTCACAAACATTTTCATAAAACACCGGCTTTTCTCGAAAACCCCCTTTTTGAAAAGAACTTCAGACCCAAGCACTCCTGCACCCAACGATGCCAAAACACCACGATGAACGATCCCATGACACCCCCGAGGATGACAGCATAACACAAACACACCCCCACGGCCACCATACGATCCATCAAAACAACAAAACAACCCCAAACAAAACATCAGTCGACTAGGCACGAATGTCACGAATTTTCCAGTGCCTCAGGTCGACTGAACTCAGCCACTGTCCATTCAATTGACTAAAAAACATGCAAGAAAACCTACGAAAAAACATGTATATACCCAAATTGAAACTACCAAACATGCATATTATGAAATCTACGGACATACACGAGTCCAACAACATGCAAGAAATCAAAAAACACCTTTAAAAACTCTTTCGTCCAATCGAAACCCACCAAAACATGCTTTAAGACCAAAATCGACTTTTTTGAACATAAAATGACTTTTTGTGCATTTTTAGACGGTAAAAACACATAAGATTTTACATAGCACCCTTTTTATGACACGAGAGTCAAGGATTCTATCTCGTTACGTCAAAAACTCGATACCTCAATCCACGTGCAAAAATAAATTTCGTCAGAACAAAATTCTATCCAGATGAACGTGTAGACCCCGGTGACGAAAGTAAGGATCAGCTGTTGGGCCGTCGAAAAGCAAGTCCTGGGCCCCCGAGAAGTTAGAAAGAAGGCAGATGTTTGATTTGGAAAAAGAAAACTTAGTTTGTACGTTTTGAAAATATCTCTCATAAATATCTAAAAAGTAGAAATTTATAGGCCCCGCTAAAAAAATATCTTTTTTTTAAAATTCGCACCATAACGCTTATCGGCCCCGGGAACCAACCCTACATGCATTGCTAAGCTGGAAAATACATCAAAACGCATATAAACATGTCGTAAAGAAAACGATAAACACGCATAAAAAATGTCAAAAATGAAAACGGGTCAAAGTCTCACAAGACTCACCGGGAAGCTTCCTCGGACTTGGTTCAAGATGGTTGACCAACTTCCGATGAACGTTAGGGACCCACATTATGATCCGCTCTTTCCTATTGGTCTTGGACTAACAACTGAGTCAATTGTGGATAACTAAGAGGTTTAGAGCCTGTTTGGGAAAGCTTTTAAACTTGGCTTTTAAGCAGTTTAATTTTTTTTTTTTTAAAAAAGAGGAATAAAAAAAATAAGAGTGTTTGGGATAATTTTTTGAAGTAGCTTTTTGCTTTTTTATTTTTTTACTTTTTTATTTTTTTACTTTTTAAGTTGTAGTATTTGGAATATTGGCATGGCTTTTTTTTTTTTTGCAAGTAGGATTGACTTTTTATGTAAGGATATTATAATAATTTTGATTTAAAAAAATTGAGGTGTTTGGGATATTTATTGACTTTTTTATTGGATTAAGCGATAAAAAAAAGTTAATTAACTTTTTTTAAAAACCAAACAATACAACTTTAAAGCTAACTTTTTTTGCAAAAAAATCAGCTTAAAAGCTTGCCCAAACAGGCCCTAAGACATTTGATATCGGTACAATACACTCATTCATGCTTTTTGGGATAATTTCTATTTGATTTTGTTTATTTTTGTTTTTAATCAAAAAATATTATTTTAAATAATTATTTTTTTGACTCTTAGACAAGCCATAAAAGAAAAAAAAAATTGATTAAAATATAAAAAAGGTTTATAAAATACAAAAATAAACCAATAAGTTAAATTTTAAGTTGAATGTTTTTGTCTTTAGTGAAATTTTTTCAAATTAAAATTTTTTACATTTTGGATTTATCTCATCGAAGTGATTCAGAAAAGTTAAAAAAAATCAAAAGCTAAAAAAAATTTTAAAAAGACAAAAATAAACAAATTTCTTTTTGGTAAATTTAGTGTGATCCAAACCTTTTTGGTAAATTAATGGGTATTGAATTTTTTTGTGCCAAAGAAATATTGTTGTATATGGCTATGGGAAGCATTTTCTAGGTTGCTAATCTGTATGACCAAGGAAAAGTCTATTTGGACATGAAAATTTAGATCAACACCATTCTTTTTGGTTCAAGTTTAATTGAAGAAAGTAAAATTTAAGCCCATTTTTTTATGCTATGTCTTTTATAAGATCATTTCCAAAACACTGGCAAATAGAATGAAAAGAGCTTTACCTGAAATAATATCTGAGTCGTAAAGCGCTTTTGTCTCGAAACGGTTAATTAATTACGGACGATACTCTCGTTGCGTTTGATTTGTTTATTTTGAAACTATACTTGGAAAAAAGTTAGTGGCCCGCCTGATTGATTGGTCCAAAAATTCTTAATTGAATTGGTTTTAAATTTAATATTACTATAGTCTTATTCTTTCCAAATATTCAAAAAATTTATTTGAATCCCTCCCAAATTTGAAAGTAATATATTATTATCCTTTATAGATTCAAATTACTATCATTTCAAATTATAATGAAAAAAATTAAGTAGCACAATTTGTTTATCCTTTCAAACAGCACTTTAATTTGTTATCTATACTGATATACAAAAGAAAACTACCCATTTGGAATTTCCCTTGAAACGAAGTAATGTGAATTTTTTGTTAGCACAAATACCCTTGGTATTATTTTAAACTTTAGAAGATTGTATGTACTTTTCGTTTTGCTTAGAATACCCGTCAAACTTTTCGTTCATCACTTAGCTATAAAACTAGGGTATGATTGGTGCTTAAAGGCACTTTTGATCAATTTAGTTTTGTTTTAAAAGATGTGCCATCAGAGCCAGCCATAGAGCAAGGCGAGCAAAGCCGCCGCATTGGGCCCTCGATTTTTTGATAAAATTTAGGGATCCAGTTGGATTTAAATTCAATATAAATATTTTTTAAAAAATATTATATTGATGATCGTGGATGAATCACAAGTGGCAGTTATTATAATTTATAAGTATTTGGTTTTTAAGTTCAAGTATTTCTATTTTTTCTTGGTTTATTTTTTTTAAGTTGCACTAATTTTAATGTTATTTTAAGCAATCGAAAATTTTAATTATTTAAAATACTAAATAATATGAATAGAATATAAAAAAATAAAAGTTAGGATCAAAATATACTTAAGTCATAATTTTCTAATCCTAAAGTATTAATTCTGATTTTTACCAATTGTAGTCAAACACAAAATATTAAATAAAAAATTATTGCTAAAAACTTATAATATATAAGTTAAAAGCTTGATATATAAGTGGTACTATGTAGTATTTAATTTTTTCCGTAAATTTTATTTTGTTGAAACTTGAGTATAAACATATTTAGTCTACTTAAATTTTTATAAATAATTTTAAAATTTATTTTAAAATTTATTAGGATCCCATATCTCAAACTCACTTTGAGCTCCAAAATTCTAAGAATCGGCCTTGCTCTAATGAAAACATCGGTGGTGACATTTCCCTTATAGGGGTGACATTTCCCCCTTCATATAGAGTCGTCTTTTTCATGCATCTTAGGGTGTTATGCAATATCGAACCTCATGATTTTTGGAGTTAATCCCAAAGATATAGCCAGGAATTTTTCAGTCAGCTTTGATTCATAGTAATCTAGGTCATGATTTTTGGATTGAATTGTGGACATGTCAACTCTTATTATGCTGCAGACGTGGTTCAGTGGCTTATTGAGACACCGATAGGCTAGGTCACGTTTCTAAACCCGATTGTTTTTTCTCATACTTATCGATTTTCACTAATGTTTTAGTTGATTCCGTACTATGATGAGTTTCCGAGCTTTATGAGAATTTATGATACATTTAGACAGGTTTACAAATATTTGTGGTTGCAGTTATGATTACAAAGTTACAATATGTTCATATAAATCATTGATGACCAAATTATATGAATGTTTATTGTGAGACATGGTTCTTTTTTATTTTTACATGTGTATTTGATGTGTTGATTATCGCTTTAATCGTTGTATAAAATAGCATGTTTATATATTTGTGTTATGCAAGTAGGGGTTTGGTTTTGTTTCTTTATTCGGATTTTTACCCAGCAACAGCCGTTCAAGCGGGGGTGTAGCAGTGTGTTATGTTGGTAGGCACCGCTCGAGCGGCGACAACCTGGCACGAAAATTTATAAAGACAGCTCATGTCTTGATTTTTGGGTCAAAGCTTGTTCTACAAGCTTTTTTTCTCTCTCTACACAAACTTCTATCTTCTCTCTAGCTTTTCAGTGGGCCCGGGCTCAATTTTTGGCAATCGAATAGCAGATTCTTGTTATCCTTACCTAGAGCTTCGCATCTATTCAGACGGAATCTCATTTTGACAACTTCTATTATTCGTTGGTGTTCAAAGTTTCAAAATTTTAATTCACCGAAGTAGGATCCTAAACTATTTTACTGTTAAAGGGTGCTATATGTAATTATATGCTTTTTTACCATTTGAAAAATGCTATAAATGTTGGATTTTTGTGTATAATCCATGTTTGTTTGTGTAAAAGCATGTTTTACGCTTTCTTATGGTTTACTACATGTTGGTCGACGTGTGGATGTCTGTGGTTTTCAAAAAGGTGATTTTAAAAACGGAAGATTCTATGTAAAGTCATGAAAACCTAACTTTTAGAGGTTTGGAGCTAACCTTCGGGATTGAGTCGTGATTTTAAATATTTCGATAGAAATAGTGAAAACAGTTTGAAAATATTGGTTGGTTTCCATGGTTGAGTGGATGACGTGGCTGATGGCCGTTGGACATTTTATACATGATTAATGTATGGTTTTAAACGTTTTCATAGTCGAGCTACGTGTTTGACTTTTATGATTCGATAGATGTGTCATGACAGTACATGTGTATTTGGGCCGCCATTTGAGCTACGTGTTTGACTTTTAAGTAGGTGGTTTGCTCATTCGGGTTAACCCCCGTAAACAAAGTGGTTGCCTCAGTGGGAGGCGTGCATTGTCGTGACTCCGTATAGAACTTGTCATTACCTAGCAAGTCTTTGTATGGCTTGGGTCTAGGATAATAAGCAAGAGTCTATAGTTGTTACTTTTGTCCCGGGTGTGCTAGAGTTAGTACATAGGGATCAGTGTTGGTTGTGAGAACTAAGTGAAAAATAATATTTTGTTACTATTTTTCTTTAACTATTTGACATTATTTGCATCGTATGAGAATATATGGTTTTAAGGATAGAAAACCGTTTTGAGGCTCGTGAAGTTGAGTCAATTTTATGCTATGTGATTATATATCCTACTTTACTGCATTATAGTATATTTCTGTTGGACTTCGGCTCACATTGTGGGATTTGTGAAACCTTTTTCAGGTGACTATGATCACGAGTGTTGATCTAGTGAAGCCCCAGTGGTGGAAAATTTTTGTTTAAAGTTTTCTATTTTGTTATGGGAATCATGTACTGCTACATATATAACTTGTTCTTAGAAGCATATCTTGTAAGCCTTGAGGCGATTACATTATGCATGTATGAAATGTTTATTTGAGCAAGAACCCTTGGGTTGACGGTAGTTGTTGTTCTGGTTGGAATTTTATGCTTTTATAGCTTCAGTTTCATATTTGAAAAGTGGTGTCTCTATCAAATAACAATTTTATTTCCTAAAATCTGTTTATTTAAAACCATGTTCATAGACCATGTTTTTAGGAGTATTTTTGAGACTTGAGAAGATTTTCTAATTTTTTACTAGAAGAACTCTCGACTGTCTCACCGCTCGAGCGGACTCTGAGTGCTCGAGCAGACAGCCGCTGTGACGAAAAGTTGGTTCTTGTTTCTAAAGGAGGGTTTGGCGGAAAAAGCTTGGGTTTATCCCTTTTTTATACAAAATGGCATATTTTGTTAATTATTTTACAAATAAATCCCATTTTCGTTTCGATCTTTGACCTGTTTGAATTCAGGCGATTTTGGTGGATCGTGGTATCCCAAAATGGTTGCTCCGTGGGTTTATTACGTGACTCGAATTTTGGAGCGTGATAACTTGGTATTAGAGCTCTGGGTTCGAATACTTAAGAGCCGTAGAAAGAGGGTGCATCACCTTGTGATGATGATTATGTGGGCTTGATTGCATGTGTTTACGTGTTTTTATAACATGAGCATGATAACTCGTTAAGTATGAGGATGTTGTGTATACGTGAGTATGAAGGTTGGATCTTAGGATTGATTAGTCCTTCCATCAGGCGTTTAGGTTGACAGAATTGGAAGCCAAGTTAGAAATGCGTTTGGCCGACGTGTTTTCTGGCAAGGAATCTATGTGGGTTACCCAAATTGACGTGTCACTCTTGTCGATTCTCCTCGATATGTCAAATGTGTTTACATGATCTTGAATGGCTATGTATTAGCATGATTATGTGTTTTATGTTAGTAATAACATAATGAATGAAAGCTTATGTTGTTATGTTCGTATAGAAGTTATGTCCGTGTGGGGAGGATGAGGCTGTGGTCGAGGTCGTGGCCGTGGTTTAGGCTGAGGGGATGTGCCAATCCCTTATGCTAGGGATGTTAATGCTCCCCAAGGACTTGTAGATGGGGTAGACTTGCCGCGTGAGATTGTAGGAACCATCCGTTAGCTAGCTGAGGCTGCTAGGGGGAGGGAGAGAGTACTCGAGCCGAGGGCGACTATCGCAATCCATGAGTTTTGATGTCTTGAGCCTCCTACCTTTATCGAGGATCCCAATCCCGAGGTGGCCACAGAATGGTTGAAACTTGTGACCAGGATTTTAGATACGCTGTAGATAGTTGAGGAAGACCTAAGGGTTGCGTTCATTGCATTCCAACTGAGAGAGGATGCCCATGAGTGGTGAAAGTTTTCCCGAACTACAGTAGGAGGCACACGGGATGCTTTTACAAAGGTATTTCTGGTGAAGTACTTTCCCGAGTCATCAAGAGATCTTTATCGGGAGTAGTTCCTTCCTCTTACCCAGGGGGTAATGACTGTGGTTCAGTACAAGGCAGAGTTTACCAGTTTATCCCGTTTTGCATAAGAGATTGTAGCTACAGATGAATTGCATATGAAGAGGTTTGAAAGGGGTTTAAGGTTTGCAATTCGAGATCGAGTGGCAGCATTCAAGATGAGCGTCTTTACAAAGTTGGCAGAAATAGCCATTACTGTGAAAAATACCCTGAATGAGACACGCAAGGCTAGAGAGGGTAGAAGCAAGCAGGACGGAGGGGGTGCGCAGTTACAAGGGCACAGGAACAAGTGCCAGAGGTCGTCTGGTCTAAGTTCTCATCCTGTAAGATCATATCAGCAACAGTTCTCTGCACTATCAGCTTTAGTGGCTTCAACGGGAAGTTCAAAGCAGAGAGAGCTCATTTGTTATTGATGCAGACAACTAGAGCATCATGCGTCGGAGTGCCCGCAAAGGAGGCGGCTTCAAAGTTTAGTGCCTGTTCAGTCACAGGGGAGAGAGGCACCATTCTGTTTTGGGTGCGGCCAGTCAAGGCACATTTAGAGGAATTATCCTCGAGGAGAAAGTGTACAGCGTACGATAGGAGCATCAGTTGTTCCGCTGGCACAGGGACGACAGACTTATCAATAGCCTGTGGCTCAGACGTCTAGGGTTATAGACGGGAGTGCCACAGTTCATTCAGTGCAGCAGTCAACAATCTAGGGTTATGGTGGACAGACGAGGGCACCACAGGGCAGAGTATATGCCCTTATCGATCCCAGTTCTTCTAAGGCATCGGTCGTGCCTGATGTTGCAGGTACTATATCAGTGATTAGATGTACTCTCTTAGTATACAGAACATGGGCCAGTGTTCTTATCGACATGGGAGCATCACATTCCTTTATTTTATCTACTTTTGCATCTGCATTGGAGTTGGAGATAGACTCGTTGGGTAGTACGTTGTGTGTAGAGACCCTGGTTGGTGGGAATGTGGTGTTAGGTCGAGTTTGTAGATCCTGTGAGTTGGAGGTCACCAGTTGTTGTTTAGAGTTTGATTTTGTTATTCCAGAATTGACCGCGTTTGATATCATCCTAGGGATGGACTGGTTGACCACGTATCATGCCTTTATCGATTGCGATCGACAGAGGGTATTGAATTGCACGCCTGAGGGTGATTGCTTTTGTTTTATGGGCGATCAGGACGAGGGTTTGGCGTCTATGGCCAGTGTTGTTTAGAACTACAGAAAACTGGGTTTCCTCTTTTCTGCTCTCATGTTGGATGAGGCAGTTGGGGCTCGAGGGAAGTTTTTTCCTGTGGTTTGTGACTATCCAGATGTCTTTCCGAACGATCTGTTTAAGTTGCAACCGAGTCTTAAGCTAAAGTTTTCTATGGATATTATTTCGGGAGTTGCTCCTATTTTGATTCCATCTTATCGTTTTGCTTCGGTTGAGTTACAAGAACTCAAGGGACAGCTTCAAGAGTTGCTTGATAAGGGGTTTGTACGTCCGAGTACGTCACCGTGTGGAGCTCCAGCTTTATTTACTAGAAAGAAAGTGGATCATTGAGGTGGTATATTGACTACTGGAAGTTGAACCAAGTAACAGTAAAAAATAAGTATCCTATGCTGATGATTAATGACGTGTATGATCAACTAAAGGGTTCGAGTTGCTTTTTGAAGATTGATTTGAGATCAGGGTACCATCAGTTGAGGATTAGGGACAAGGATATAGCAAAGACCACCTTTCGGACTCGTTATGGTCATTATGAGTTTTTGGTTAAGCCGTTCGATTTTACAAACGCTCTGGCGACATTCATGGGTTTGATGAACCATGTCTTTCATCCGTATCTGGACAGTTTTGTGGTTGTGTTCGTGAATGATATTCTTATCTACTCACCTACGAGGGAGATGCATGAGGAACACCTACGTATTGTTCTATAACTTTTGAGAGAGCATCGTCTGTATGCGAATTTTGAATATCTTATGTGAGATTTCTTGGACATGTAGTATCGAGGGATGGGGTATTAGTAGATTCTTCGAAGACTAATGTAGTGATGGATTGGGAACGACCACGAAATGTATTTGACATCTACAGCTTTTTGGGTCTAGCAGGCTACTATCAGCAATTCATGAAAAAAAATTTTAAACTTGCCGCGCCGATGACGCATCTTACGCTAAAAGGAATCAAGTTCATTTGGAGCGAGTCCTGTGAGTTGGCATTTTAGAAGTTGAAGAAATAGTTGACTAGCGCACTAGTATTGTGATGCGTCGCATGATGGTTTAGGTTGTATCCTGATGTAGGAAGGTAAGGTTGTGGCTTATGAATCTCGACAATTGAAAACTTATAAGAAGAATTATACGACACATGATTTGGAGTTGGTAGTCGTGGCCTTTGCCTTGAAGATGTGGTGGCACTATCTTTATGGTGAGCATTTTGAGATTTTCTCTGATCATAAGAGTTTGAAATACTTATTTTCATAGAAGGACCTGAATCTACGCCAACGGTGATGGATAGAGTTCATAAAAGATTATGACTTTGAACTGCAGTACCATTCAGGAAAGGCCAATGTTATGGTCGACGCTCTTAGCAGGAGATCTCATGGTTCGTTAGCTTCTATTGCCATACGAGAGTGGGATATGCTTGTTAGTGAGTTTGATCTATGTCTCAGGAAGATAGGGAAGGGTGCGACATTATTTTCTATGGTTTCACGACCTATGTTGGTTGCTTATGTGTTGGAGGCTCAACAGATAAATTAAGAGGCTCAGATGTTACGAGATCGTATTGCTAGTGGAAAGGACACCATGTGATGGGTTATGAGTTCAGATCAGAGTTTGAGATTGGCAGGGAGACTGTTTGTACCAGAGTCGTGCCGTGCGAAGGTACTACATGATTTTTATCATTCTCGTCTTGTAGTGCACCTAGGAGGCACTAAGATGTGTCATGATCTGCGCCGTTAGTTTTGGTGAAAGGGAGTGAAGAGAGATGTGGTCCAGTTTGTTTCTCGGTGCCTTATTTGTCAACAAGTAAAGGCAGAGCATTAAAGACCAGCAGAGTTGTTACAGCCGTTGCCAGTATCAGAATAGAAATCGGAGAACCTCACGATGGACTTTGTATCGGGACTTCCTAGACCGCCTAAGGGACATGACGCTATTTGGGTTGTAGTCGATAAGCTAACAAAGTCTGCACACCTTTTTTCCATTCGCATAAAGGATTCTGTGGACAAGCTGAGTAGATTGTATATCAGTGAGATTGTTCGGTTACACGGAGTACCTATATCTATTATTTTCTATCGAGATCTGCGCTTTACGTCGCACTTTTGGCAGAATCTTCAAGTGCTTGGGGAATGAGCTTGACATTCAGTACTACTTTTCATCCGTAGATGGACGGCCAGTCTGAGCAGACCAAACAATTCTTGGAGGATATGCTGAGAGCTTGCGTGCATGATTTTTAGGGTTCTTGGAAAGATCGCCCACCGTTGGCAGAGTTTACGTACAATAACAGTAATCAGTTTAGTATTGGGATGGCCCCTTATGAGTCTTTGTATGGTAGACCGTGCAAGTCGCTAGTGTGTTAGACAAATGTGGGAGAGACTGTAGTTTTGGGACCCGACTTGGTGCGAGAGATGACAAAAAGGGTCGCTGTGATTCGCCAACATCTAATGACTACTCAGAGTCGTCAAAAGAGCTATGATGATCAGAGAATGAGACCTTTGGAGTTTGAGGTGGGGGACCACGTGTTTCTAAAAGTCTCACCACGCCGAGGTTTGATAAGATTTGGCTGCAGCGGGAAGCTATCACCGCGTTTTATTGGGCCCTTTGAGATCTTTGAAAGGATTGGAGAGGTGGCATGCCGTCTGACTTTACCACCTCAGTTGGCATCTGTGCACAACGTGTTTCATGTTTTTATGCTTCGGAAGTATAAGCTTGACTTGTCACATGTGTTAGATTGGATTGAATTACAAATAGATCAGGATGTTACTTATAAGGAACGACCTATAAAGATTGTGGACACAAAGGAGCAAGTGTTGAGAGGAAAAACCATTGCTTATGAAAAGGTTCTATGGCTTTATCACAGAGTCGAGGAAGCGACGTGGGAGCTTGAATCCGGAGTTCGTACTAGATATCCAGAGTTGTTTGCTTCGTGACCTTATAGCGAATTTCGGAGGCAAAATTCCTTAAGGGGGGAGAATTGTGATACCCAGTTCTTTTTCAATTTTAGCACGTATATTTGACATGTTGATTATTGCATTAATCGTTGTATAGAATAATATGTTTATATATTTATGTTATGCATGTGGGGGTTTGGTTTCGTTTCTTTGTTCGGGTTTTCACCCAACGACGGCCGCTTAAGCGGTGGCCTGTCCGCTCAAGCGGGGTGTGGCAGTGTGTTATGTCAGTAGGGACCGCTCGAGCAGTGCCCTGTTCACTCGAGCGGTGACAGCCTGGCACAAAAATCTATAAAGACAGCTCATGTCTTGATTGTTGGGCCAAAGCTTGTTCTAATAGCTTCTTCTCTCTCTGCACAAATCTCTACCTTCTCTCTAGCTTTTTGGTGGGTCCGGGCTTAGTTTTTGGCGATCGGATAGCTGATCCTTGTTATCCTTGCTGAGAGCTTCACATCTATTAAGACAGAATCTCATTTTGACGACATCTATTTTTTATCGAGGTTTAAAGTTTCTAATTTTTAACTCACTGAGGTAGGATCCTAGACTATCTTACTGTTAAATGGTGCTACATGCAATTATATACTTTTTTACTGTTTAAAAATGCTATAAATGTTGGATTTTTGTGTATAAATCGTGTTTGTTTGTGTTAAAGCATGCTTTACGCTTCCTTATGATTTACTACATGTTGGTGGATGTATAGATGTCCGTGGCTTTCAAAAAGGTAATTTTGAAAATGAAAAATTCTATGTAAAGTTATGAAAACCTAACTTTTGAAGGTTTGGGGCTAACCCTCAAGATTGAGTTGTGATTTTAGACATTTCGGTAGAAACGGTGAAAATATTTTTAAAATGTTGGTTGGTCTCCATGGTTGAGTGGATGACATGGCAGAAGGCCGTTGGACATTTTATACATGATTAATGTATGATTTTAAACGTTTTTGTAGTCGAGCTACGTGTTTGTCTTTTATGATTCGATAGATGTGTCGTGATAGTAAGTGTGTATTTGGGCCACCATTAC
>JAOTRH010073690.1:0-17697 GCA_034768845.1 Heliamphora exappendiculata | reverse complement strand
TTTTTATATAAACATATAATAATAAACTTATAAACTTATTTTTATATAAACTTATAATAAACTTATTTTTATAAACTAATATAAACTTATTATAAACTTATATAATAATAAACTTATTTTTATATAAACTTATATAAACTTATTATAATAAACTTATATAATATAATAATTTAAAAATAATAATAATCAAAAAATGGGCCAGGCCGGTTAGGCCCGCCCAAGGCTCGCCCAAAAGCCCGGGTCCTAGGCTCGGGCTAAGGCCCGAGCCCGAGGCCCGAGGCCCGAGGCCCTAGCACCTAGGGCTTGGGCCGACCCCCTGGCCAAAAAGTCCGGCCCAAAAATTCGGTAGGAGCCTGCCGGGCTTGGCCCGCCCGGTCCACGGTCGGGCCCAAATTACACCCCTGGCATAACTTGTTGAACTTCAAAGAAAACAATAAGTTACTTTATTTGATTACAGAATTTCAATTTCTATGAATTCAAATTTAACTTCAACGACATAGAAATAAAACTCGTAGTATGACCCATTTCAATCATTTGAAACAACAAAAGGTGTTGTAAATATTTGTCACGACCTCGACCTGAGGTGCGTGATTCCAACATGATAACTCATTCCTCCTATGGTATTCTCTTGATTTCTTTAACTTATTTTAAAAGAAATTATTTTCTAGATTTTCAAAATATTCCAATTATAATTTTTTAAAAATTTTGCAGAGTTTTCTCTATTTTTTGGACTATTCCAAATTTTTGGTATCACCTGTGAAACATAACAATACAATATACTCGGACACTGCCCGATTCACAATTCACAATCATAGTTTAATATAAAGAAACTAATATTTTTCACATCATTGCATTCACATTCATTCCCAAAGTATTAATTCAAACCAACTAAACTCCAATTAATACTTAACATAGTTATATTCAATATTAAACAAATCATCTTAATCATCCATCTAATTAATACATAATCGACTCACATTTTTCGTTTCATTACTATTGTATTCATTTATATAAAACTTAAATTATACATAAACTTCACTAGATTTGCATATAAATTTCATTCATCCGAGACAGTCTCATAGTTTCCGTAAACAAATACGTGGGATTTAATCATATGTGTATACAAAATTTACGTCTTTAAATCAAAGGTAAAAATTTGCTCCTTTCTTTCTCAAAACATTCTTCAAGATCCAAGCTTCATTTACTCTTCTTTTTATGATCATCAGGACCTGTAAAAAACATTTATTCAATGTACGTGAGCCGAAACTCGTAGGATAGAGACTAACAAAGATATTATACATGATATGTGAGGTGTGAGCGTGTGGATGGTAGTATGTAAATAAACAAGTTCTTATGTACGTTTACAATAGTTTTCACCCACTCACATTTGAGTTATAAATTATAATCAACTCTCGTTAATTTTCCATCTTAACATAATAAGATATGCTTCTTTAATCTCCACATATAATTCAAAGTTTCAAGTGTGTCACATGTTCCATTATTACTACTTCACATCCATTCACCAGGCCCAATTTCATATACATGTACACTATATTCACATTAATGTAACTCTAAGGGACCAAATCATTTTGCTATAGAATTCAAATAAATAAACACTGAAATTATAAATAAAAAAAAACTTCATAATTCTTCCCTTCAACTTGATTTAATCATAAATTTAACTCACTACCATGAAACCAACAGGTTATAAGGTTTCATTTTATCACCACGTCATTATTAAGCTAAACAAACTTATCATTGAGTGTTCAAGCTATCATACCTTAAGTTGGAATTTGACTACAGTCTACACTTTATTAAATTACAAGGCCAGCATTAATGTCTAAGCTCCTCGGTTTACATTTATTCAAATTTTAGAAACTAACCCCTTGAACTTAAGATCCAATTTGTAAATCCTGAACGAACTAAAATGTTCCAGTATTCTTCAAGTTTCCCTATCAAATTAAATATTAGCATACAATCATTTATTTACAAACTCCAATTAAATTTCAAATTTAAGTTCTTCATAATTTAGAGTTTTGTGAATTAAGCAGCATTCCTATCTTATATCACGTCCCAAGATTATGAGTATTATTTACACGTCCCGATTTCACCACTATCTCAATTTTTTTTTTTGAATATCCCTCTATAAATCGCCAATTTATACTACAAGTTCACAATTCCAAGTTAAACCCCAAATTTCATAAATTAAATCCAGCTTCTTGGTTCATCGATCCATAAAACATGAATTCAGATTCTCTTATAGTATCTCAGTGGTTCCAAAACCAAATCTTGAAGTTAAGCTATACATTCAATCATCCACTCAGGAGATAACACGTTATAACTTTTAAACTTGAATGAATATAAATCCAGTCTATATACTCATAATTCCAATTAAGGTTTAAATAAAAATTTACTAATCTCTAAATTATTCCATGAATTTGACTCCAATTCCCTCAATCTCTAATTTACAAGTTTAAAACAACACCTTACTATCCCAATTTCAACACGTAATCCACGTATACCATTCCAAGCCACCAAATCAAGATCTCAGTCAAGGTTTTTAGAAATTATCTAACTATTTAGAGATTTTAAGGATTTGATCAATAATTCAACACATATCTTAACACAATATCACAAGCTAGTCAAAATCCTACCTTGTTGTGCAACGCTTCCTCAGACTTTCACCAAATCTCCAAGCCCTAAGGCTTCAGCCCTCCATTAAATCAGCTTCCCGGTGGTTCGACACGAAGCTCTCGCAGTGTAGAACTCAATTTTCGGGTTGGTGTTGTCTAATTTCGTAAGAAACTTAGTCGATTTCCGAGGAGAGGCAGGCTTCGGAGCTTAAAGCTCCATCCATGGCCAAACGAAATAGGCCACCAAGCACTGTCGCAGGTTCCGCCGCACCAGCCGCTTCAGGCAGCTTTTAACGCCTCGTTCGATCTCCATTTTCGACGCTTTTTATGCCAAAAAATAGCTCTCAAAAATTAGTATTTTTTCTCTCAAAAAATTTTCTCAAAAATTGCTTAAAAAAAAAACTACTCGGAACTGCCGCTGCCAGACTGCTCTGCCGCCACCCCCTTCAGCTCACTGTTTGGCCTTTTTTCGGTGATTCTTTCACGCCAATTTTTTTTGGAAAAGTAGCTCAAGTATCCAGCAATACGTTGCTTCGAAGAACTCATTGAAAATAGTCTGAAAAAATCCCAGAAAATTACCCCAAAGGCTGCTGCTGCTGCCGCCACCGCGAGTAAACCGTCGCGTTGCCTGGTTTTTTTTACCTGTTTTGATGCTATTTTTTCTCACATTTTGGACTCTTTTTCCAGTGGTATGTTACTGCTATTTTATGCTAAAAAGTTTGTTCAAAACTAGTCTCGAAAACATTGAAAAAACTCACGAAAAATGGCCCCGAACCGTCGCCAATGGTGCCGCTGGAAAGGCTATTTTTATGCAATTTTTTTCTATTTTGACACATGTTTTAATACTATTTTTACGCCTAAAAGTGTACAAAAAATTGTTCAAAAATAAGTCAAAAAATCGTGAAAAAATCACTACGATCCGTGGCCCATAACTCCAGAAACCACCGCCGGTGCCGCTGCCTGTTCTTTGTGTTCTTGAATATTCTCAACCTATTCATAAATAATCTAAACAGATATTTAAAAATAAATAATTATCTATTACATCAATCCTATGTCCCGAAAGCTCACATTCGATCTATTACGGTCAATTCCAGTGATTTAAAAATAATAATAATCAGTATCCACATATTCAATCAAACATAAAATAAATGACGATTATAAAATCGGGATTAGAACGCCTGTAAAATCAAGTTAGCACAGTTTTAAAACTACTCGGCCTCGATAACTGTAAACAAAAAATAAAACGGCTCAGATACCAATTGTTGGAGGTAAACTGCAAAGATCATTATTTTTGTAAATGATTTTCGATTAAAAAAAACTGGACGGGCTAACGCCAAAATGGGCTCCAGATAAAATTTTTGACGTCGAATGATCAAAAATAAAATCCATGCAACCAAAGTTAATTTAGAAGAATACCTTTTACCAGTCAAATCTTTAACTACATTTTTGATTCCGAGTTAAAGCTCCCATCAGATCTTCTACTGTATTCCCTTATACGATTTCTGAATATAGTGTGGGCTATAGTCCTCTGAGAACTCGTACCGGCAGAACCTGGACAGCTTTAGTCTTGAAGACAAGTTCTGAAACTGGTTCAGCCTATCTGCATATTTATAGGGTTACAGTAGGGACCTGTGGAGTAATTATGAGTAAAACTTTTAGTAGAACATAGATACCCATCAGCGGTTTCTGCAATTAAACAAATCTTATAGCGGTATCTACAATTATAAAAAACTAGTAGTGATTTCTGCAATTTTTATAAAATACTGAATTACAGTTGACACCACTGAAGAATTATAATTACACTTTAACCTAAAATCTCAATATCATCTAGCATTAAGCTCTTGTTATTAAAATGCTTAACATTTCTCTCCACATTAAGATTTTTGATACCCACCAATTAAATTTAATTACTGACAATTTAATTTAATCGGCATCTTGTAATTTCTTAAACTCTTTCGCTCAACTTATTTAACCACCGAATAATCAAATTCACCTGCAGAGTTTGGCCCAGTCAAAACTTACAAGCTCCTTTACGGGGGTAACGCCAATTTTGATCTTTCGGAACGTGAATTCTGTCAATAATTAATATTCACCATATAAATAATACTGCTATCCAACTCATTAGGAATATAGACCCATATAAGATCGCACCCTCTAATAAATCAAAATAACAAATATTAAATATATACAAATTAATAATTATTTCAGGATTAAGAGTATAATCACTATTCATAATAACATTGCGGGTGTGAATTCATTTATATAATCAGTATAAAATTAATTACCTCAATGTATCCCGTTCAATACACACAGTGTACTAGTATAGAAAGTCAAAACAATAGACGACGTTATTAACTATTTTCTGTAACCAAGACAGGCCTACTAAAACTCTGTACTACAGTTGTACCGATGGTATGCCCATTTCAATCGAAATTTTAAAAATAAAACTTATATTCTGTAAGAATCTAAAATCTAATTTTCTGTGTGCAAGTCGTACTTTACACACCAGATTAAATACTGTGCAGAATATTGGATATCCATGCAAAATATTAAAGAAATGATACACATATATTGCTCATAAAGATTCTCATAAAATAAGTTTTTTTTATTAAAATAAATTAAATACTAAAAATATAGTTTTTAGTATACCAATCCTAACACCATGTAGGGACCTAATCCTTTTTATTTGAAATAATTAATTAAACCTTGTTATGGTGCACTCAGTGGAATACTATAAGCGTTTAATCGTGAGAAAGGTTTAAGATTTGGTTATGATTATTGATGATGATTATGTGCTTGCTTATGCATGAAAAATAATTATTGCGAGTTGATTGAATCAGCCATAAGGCATCGGAACAAATTTGGTTTTATGTATACTTTTTCTTTCCTTGGAGTGCTGTCCAGCAAGGGACCGCTCGAGCAGTCCTGAGACCGATCGAGCAGTCTGTGATAAAGAAGAACATTAAGTTGTGGGATTGAGGCTTTTCTATTCATTCTCTCTTCTCCACACTCTCTCTTTAAGATCTAGTGTGAACCCTAGGAGACTTTATAGAGCTTCCTTGAGCTCCATGCCACCCTCAATTGGTGGATTATTCTTGCTTTCCCTTGGTTCTACACTGTTGGGAGATCATTACGCGTGTTGGAGGCTCATTTTCCATCCATCTGTTGGAGGTCTTCGTTGTTAGAGGTTGTTAGTGTTAGATTCTAGTTACTTGAGCGTAAAAAAGACAGGATTTATGACTATCCTTGAATATTTATGTGATATGAATTGTATATTTGAATATATATATATATATACACACGAAGATAATGTTTTGAAACCCTAGACTTGAGTTTAATGGTAAATCATGATAAATCTTAAAATTGTAGATGATTTAAGATGATTTTAACTTCTTGTTGTTATCAAATATGCTTGAATTTGAAAGATGAAAAGTTAGGGTTTGATTTTATATTAAACCTTTGTGAAATTAGGATTTTGGGATTAACGGACCCAATAATGAAATTGGTTTATGATTTTATAAATTTTGGATTATGGGAACCTATTTACATATATAAAACCCATGAATTTGATGGTATGTGAAATAAAGAAATGTTGTATTGGCGTTTTGAGTAAACCATGTGACTTGATGAGGATTTTGAGAACCATAACGTGTTGGTTGGGGGTTTTAAGCTAATTCAAACCAAATGTGTGAATATAAGAAATTGAAAACGTGTAATCAATGTAAATCCATGGTGTTGGGTTTGACGAAAGGAACCGGGTTGACGGTTAGGCTCTTGTTGGTTTAAGTGTGAGTGAATTAATTAAAGTACCATGTAAATGGATTGAATGATTAAGGTTGGGCTCGAGTAGCTCATCGGTGAAAGATAAAAAACTTGCACAATGCATGGTAGGCCATTTCTTTTAGTTAATCCTAATAAAAGCGTGCTTTTGGATGGTCCATCCATCAATGTTTCTGAGAAAAATAAAAAATATGTGCTCTCCGTGTTTGGCTATAGAATGAGTATTTATTCATTGAATCTCGCGTGGCCTGGTGGTAACAAATACGCCTAGGTCTATAGGCGCCATTCGACTTAGGTACTTAATTAAATCAATGAATGAAATTGGGATTGTAAAACCATATAATGTAATTGACGAATGTGAGAATTGAGAAACCTTGATAATGATTGTGATATGGAAATGAAACGAAAATAAATGAAATGAAACGAAATGGGAAGTCATGGTAACCATGTTGGGATTGAGATGACAGAACTAAATAACTAATTATAATGTGTGGGTGATTATGTGTGAGTTGTGAAAACTGAGAACTTGAAATGGGTATAATGAAATTGAGATAAAAAGAAGGGAAATTGGATTTTTAACAAATCTCTGTGTTGCATTTCGAATAACCATCCTCGCATGGCATACATATGTTCATCGTTAGTCAATATTTTACGAGTCTCGGCTCATGTTGTATAAACCATTTCAGGTGATAGCGGAAAGAAGGCTATGGATTAAGGAATATGATTGCGTGACCCTTTTGTAAATGTTGATGGGAATACATATCTTGTTGTAACATCTTTGAAGATTAACGTCGTAAAAGTGTAATTCTTTTGAGTATCTTGGATGGTTGTCTTCGGGTTGGAGCAACCTTTATTGTAAGGCCTTAAGGCCAAGAATACATGTTTTGTGTGCATGAGAGGACATTAGTATTGTTTCAAACGTTATTCGATGGGTAAACATTGGTTTCTTTAAAGTTTAGAGAAGTTTCTTTACTCTTTTGGTCTTGTATCTATAAAATTGGTTGCTTTGGAGGCTTATCTTTATGAATATTTTGATGTGGAGACTAAGTTTTTTGAAAACTAGGCTCGAGAAAAGAGTCTAGAGCTGAATCGCTCAATGGATCGCTCGAGCGATCTATCAAACGGTTAGTGGTACCCCTCTGTTTCTCAGTTGTAGGGCGAAAATGCTACAAGCAGTGAGAGATTACTCAATCGGTCTTAGGACCGTGCGTGCAATTTTTCACTCTTTTGTTTTTGGGGCTTACTTTCCAAAGAGGTGTTTACCTAGGGTTTTATCCTCTCTTTTCTTTTAAAATCATGGTATTGAAAGTCATCTTACGGCGTGATTAGGTCCCTCTTTCTCAAATGATTCTTTTTCTAACATCTTTGGTAAATATCTTTTGAGCTTCGGGCATAGGGATTGGGTGAAAGGGCTCCTTTTCTTGGTTGTCTGGGTTTGGTTCATGGGTCCTGGAGTTAGGGGCGTGATAGATTGGTAACAGTGCTCTAGGTTTGAATACCTAGGAGCCATGAGCATGGTTTATCCATTGTGTTAGAGTTTGCAATGATGTGTGACAATCATGTATTGGTATGTTTGCATGACATATATGCGAAGTGACTTGATATTTGCATGCTATGTGGTATTTGGGTATGGAGGTTGAATCTTTGAGATGATGTGCCTTGCCCTTGGATGTCTGGCCAATTGGTTTGGGATTCTAGTTAGATAAGTGTTTGGCCGATGTTCATTCTAATAAGAAATCCAAACGAGTTACTCAAATTGGTGTGTCAATTCTAAGGGTCCTCCTCAATATGCGGATATATATTGATGTGATGTTACCTGACAATGATAAAAATGTTTACATAGCTTTAGAGGGTTAAGCCAAATCTTACCTAAATGAGTTTTATGATGCCCTTTATATAGAAGTTATGCCGATGGGGCTAGGGCGAGGTTGTAGTTAGGGTCGTGGTGTGGGTTATGAAAGTGCGACTCGGTCTTCATTGTTTACTATGGGGGTAAACTCGTGAGTTGAGTGTTGATCGCTTATTTGTGTAGTGGGACTTGCTCGTAAGTTGTGATAACTGCACGAGTTGGTGTTGGCCTTAGTTAACGGCTCATTGTATTTTCGTATTATTGTGGTTTTGTTCCGGTGTTGTTGAGGCATGGATGATTGGTGAGTCATTACAAAGGACTTTTCTTATGGAATAATACCACCGGGAGGTGAGCTGTATCACCAGTGACCTTGTGATTAGGTGTAAGAGGGTGTTTAAGACACCTCAGAGATCGCATGTTTTGGTTGGGTTATGGGATGGTGATAATACCTCCCCGTTAATATTCTTGTGTATGTGGTTTTAGGCGTGATGAAGATTATGTACGTCATGAGCCATATTATGTCTTGAGCTGTGTACTCAGAAATGGGGTATAGACGAGAACATAGTGAATGAGAGCGTAATAATCAATGGCCTAACGTATTTCAAAATTTTTAGACACATGATTTTGGGGGCATCCCTTGCCCTGTGGGGTGTTGTTGTAATCATGGTGACGCCTTGTAGCTTTAAAAACCTATTTTATAACTCTTATGTCCTTTCCCTAGCGTGATGCTAAACCACATCCCCTATTTAGGTTTGAGAGTTGAGTTACGAGTACGTAAGCTCAGAGTTGTGCTTTGTGGGTTGAGCATGATGATGCAGACGTGTTAGAATGTGTGTTGGTTTTGATTATTGTTCTTATGGTTAGGGGATCGTACTCTGTATATGTGTTTAGTAAGCACAGGGTTGTACGCCTGGATAAAGTTGAGATGTGGGAGTGTAAGATCTTTTCACGTGACGACGCGGTCACTTTAGTCTCTTCTTTATGAGTGATAAGTGCACGAAACATGAGGTACCCAAGATAGATGTTGGTGTGGCTGGCTCTACAGTCTTAGAATGATGTGTTAAGGGATGCGATGTCCCTTGAAAGGATAGTGATGGTTTGTGACCTGATCTACGGCATGTTGGAGGCAAAACTACCAAGATCATTGTTTTCGTCAAAAGTTTTATCTGGAGCCCTTTTCGGCGTTTGCCCGTTCAGTTATTTTTTTATAGAAAATCGTTTACAAAAACAATGATCTTGGCAGATAAAACTTTTGACGAAGAACAATTAAAATAAAACTGGTGCAACCAAAGTTAATTTAGAAGAATACCTTTTGTCAATCTATTCTTTAACTACGATTTGATTCTAAGTTGAAGCTCTAGTCAGATCTTCTACTGTATTCCCTTACGCGATCCTCGAACGTAGTGTGGGCTACGATCATCTGAGAACTAGAATCGAAAAAATCTCGATATATTTAAGTCTTGAAAGATAAAAATAATATCATAATAATAATGATATAAAATCATTAAAAATTGGTTCAGCCTACCCGCATATAAATAGGGCTACAGCAGGGACCTGGAGAGTAATTATGAGTTAGACTTCCAGTGGAACACAGACACCTATTAGAGGTTTCTATAATTATGGAAAGACATGCAGCGATTTCTACAATTTTCATAAAATACTGAATTACAGTTTATACCACTAAAGAACTATAATTGCACTTTGACCCATAATCTCAAGACCTTCTTGCATTGAGCTCCTTTTATTAAATGCTTATAATTTCTCCCCACGTTAAGATTCTCGATACCCACAAATTAAATTTAATTACTGAGAATTTAATTTAATCGGCATCTTCATATTTTTTAAGCCCTTTCGCTTAACTTATTTGACCGTCGGATAATCAAATCCACCTGCAGGGTTTGCTTGGATCAAAACTTATAAGCATTCTTAAGGGAGTATCGTCAATCCCGATCATCGAGACGTGAATTCTGTTAATAATTAATATTTATCATATAAATAATACTGCTACCCAACTCACCGGGAATATAGACCTATATACGATCGCACCATCTAATGAATCAAAACAACGAATATTAAATATACGCAAATTAATAATTATTTCAAAATTAAGAGGTTAAGCACTATTCATAATAATCTTGGGGTGTGAATTAATTTATATAGTCAGTACGAAATTAATTTTTCCAAATGTCTCGTTCAATACACACAAAGTGTACTAGCACAGAGAGTCAGAATAATTGACGATGCTATTATCTGGTTCCTATAACCAAGACATGCCCACTAAAACTCTGTACTACAGTCGTACCAATGAGATGTCCATTTCCATCTAAACTGTGAACATAAAACTTATATTCTGTAAGAATCTAAAATCTGATCTTCTGTGAGCAAGCTGTACTCTATACACCAGATTAAATACTATACAGAATATTAGACATCTATGCATATCAAAGAAATGATACACATACATTGCTCATAAAGATTCTCATAAAATAAAATTTTAATTTTATTAAAATAAAATTAATTACTAAAAATATGATTTTCGGTATACCAACCCTAACAATCTCCCACTTATACTCAAAATCATGCTGCCATACATCTGACTCGCATGCCCTCTACATGACTATCAAAAGTCTGAGCTGATAAGCTCTTTGTAAAGAAACTGCAAAGTTGTCTCCTAATGTAAGCTATATGTCTAACTGAAAATCTGAGTCTGTATAACCCAAAAGTACTAGACTGTTGCTTGGTAAATCAACATATAATCTTTAGTCATTTTCAGGTATTTGATTATATTCTTGACCGCAGTCTACTGCTCCTGCCCTGGGTTAGACTGATATCTGCTAACCAAGCCAATGGCAAAGCAGATGTCGGGTTTAGTGCAAAGCATAGCATACATGAGGGTTTCTATTGCCGATGCATAAGAAACTGCCTTCATATTTTCTATCTCGTCAGGTGTCTTAAAACACTGATTCTTGGATAGAGTGATTCCATGCCTGAAAGGGAGAAACCATTTCTTGGAATCCTACATGCTAAAACGAGCAAGGATATCATCGATATACTTTGATTGTGACAAGTCCAACATCCTTTGTTTTCGTTCTCGCATAAGCTTGATCCCAATGATGTGACTGGCTTCTCCCAAGTTCTTCATATCGAACTGCCTAGATAACCATACTTTAACCATAGATAATGCCTCCACATCGTTTATGATGAGCAAGATATCGTCTACATAAAGTATTAGAAAGATCACCACGCTTCCGTCACGCTTCTTGTACACACAGGACTCATCCAGACTTTAATAAAAACTATAAGACTTTATAACTTTATCAAACTGAGTGTTCCAAAACCTCGACGCCTGCTTAAGTCCATAAATGGATCTCTTAAGCTTGCACAACATGTGCTCCTGACCCTTTGCAATGAATCCGTCTGGTTGTATCATATAGATACACTCGTCAAGACTTCCGTTAAGGAAAGATGTCTTGACGTCCATTTGCCAGATTTCGTAATCAAAATGTGCGGCAATGGATAAGAGAATCCGAATAGACTTAAGCATGGCTACCGACGAAAAAGTTTCCTCATAGTCGATCCCTTCTTTCTGAGTGACCCTTTAGTAACAAGCCTAGCTTTGAAGGTTTCAATCTTTTCGTCTACTCCTCTCTTTCTCTTGTAGATCCACTTGCATCCAATGACTTTTATCCCTTCGGGTGGTTCAACAAGTTTTCAGACCTGATTGAAATGCATAGATTCTATCTCTGAATTCATAGTCCTTTGCCAAAGATTTGCATCTTTGTCTTATAGTGCTTCATTATAGTTACAGGGCTCAGTATCCAGTTCTACCGGAATCTTGTCAAACGACTCTCCCAAGAACATATACCGATCAGGTTGATGAACAACCCTCCTACTACGACGAGGCACTACCTGTGTCTGTGTATTAGCAGTAACAGGCTGTGCAGAATCTGAACCCTGTGCATCAGCACCCTGTCCTTGATTTGCATCTATCCCGATAATCCTCCCACAATGACGAGGTAATAGAATATCAATGACTTGTGGTTTCTCTTCCGTTCTACTGGTATTTTCTCTCAGTTCTTTCAGAATAATTTTGCTATTAGGCCTGTGATTCATAATATAATCATCTTCCAAGAATCGGGTATTTGTGTTAACAATGTCCTTTTGATCCTTAGGATTATAAAATCGACCACCTTTCGTTTTCTTGGGATACCCTACAAAGAAATAGACTTTTGTCCTCGATTCTAACTTACCCTCATTCCCATTTAGCACATATGCTGGATACCCCCAAATTCGAATGTATTTCAGACTAGGCTTACACCCGATTCACAATTCTGTGGGAGTAGAAGGTACTGACTTGAAGGTACCAAGTTTAGAATGTAAGTCGCTGTCTCTAAAATGAGTCCCCAAAATGAATGTGGTAAACCTGAATAACTCATCATTAATCTTACCATCTCTATAAGAGTCGTATCCCTTCTTTCTGCTACACCATTCTGCTGTGGAGTGCCAGGTGCAGTCAATTGGGATGTAATCCCCTCTAATGATAAATAGTCCTTAAACTCTCCAAAGAGGTATTCCCCACCACGGTCGAATCGTAGTGATTTGATACTTTTACCCAGACATTTTTTCACCTCCGCCTTGAATTCTCTGAATATCTCAAAGCATTCATACTTTTGGTGCATCAGGTAAATGTATCCATACCAAGAGTCGTCATCAATAAAACTGAAAAAGTACTCAAAGGCACCTCTAGTTCGGATTGTCATAGGACCACACACATCATAATGAACCAATTTCAACGGTTCTTTAGCTCTATAGCCTTTAGCAGAAAATGGCATCTTGGTCATTTTACTCTCTAAGCAAGATTTACAGACTGAAAGTGCCTTCACTTTCAATGAACTCAAAGGTCCATCTGCTACCAGTCTGTTTATCCTTTTTAGATTAATATGACCTAAGCATAAGTGCCAAAGAAATGTTTAATTCATTAAAAAAGAAAACTTTCTCTTATATGGTAATATAGATGTATTATTCATTTCAGTTAGTTGCAGTGTAAGAGTGATTGGAGTAATAATATAAAGATCATCCATCAATGTATTAGAACAGATAACCCGTTTATTATCCATAATAACCACAGAGTTATCAAAATAAATCAAATATCCGTCTTTAGCCAATTCAGAAATAGAAACTAAGTTCCTTCTAATGGAAGGTAGATAAAGACAATATCTCAATATTAAAATTCGATCTCTACCAAAACTGAGAGTGATATCTCCTACTACAACTGCTGTTACCTTCGTATTATTGCCCATATGCAGGTAAATCTCCCAATGACTAAGTTGTTGGGTTTCCTAGAACCCTTGAAATGAATTGCAGACATGATTAGTGGCTCCCGTATCTACACACTAGGTACTGGTAAGTAACACCGTTAAACATGTTTCCACAACCAGTGAACAGAAATTACCCTGTTTGTTTTGTCTTCTGAGAAATACTGGACATAATTTTTTCCAATGTCGGGTCTGGTTGTAGTGAAAACATCCGCCTTTCGGTTTTTTCACACAAGTCCGTGGCCGACTAACTACCCTGAAAATCGTGTCTCCCTATTTCTGAACTTTTTTCTTCTTCATGCCTTTCGGCCCAAAGAAAGAACTTTTTTCTGAAACAGACACATTTCCTAGTATTGAAGGAATACCATTTGTAGTTAAAATTATATCAAAGTTACATTTTCAGTTAACAAAATTTGGTCTCGTAAGTTTATTTTCTTTAAGTATTAAAGCGAGTAGGTTGAAATCCATTTTAATCCTGAGAATTACATAATTAAAAAACTAATAGTTATGATGAGAAAAATTTTGAATTCATTTTAATTTGGTTCCCTCTACCATTTTAAAAATAAATTTTCCAGAGCCTACTAACCTGTGAATAGCATGCCACGTTGCGTAGACATCTACTATCCATCATAAGACTAGACAGGCTAATTTCTTTTAATTTTACTATCTAGGCAAATTACCATGCCAAGTAAAAATTAAATAACTGACATAGCTTCGGTCTAGTATATAATAGCAGTGACTCAGTTTGAGAGGATACTATTATATACAGCTAAGTGTTAACCATCACTTAATCCCAAATTAATCGCTTTGCAATGAACCATTCAGTTGGAGAAGTGATCCACACTAACAATTATCCAAAATTATTCCTAAAGAAGGTTTGTACTGGCAATACCGTAATTAATCCATCTGTTTGGGAGGAAGGCCTTACTGCCGACACGCAGAGTTTAATTGCATCGCCTACAAACAGGTGATAGAGACCGCGGAATTTATCTGTGAATAAATTTGTTCTCCCACTTAGATTTTTAAAATATTTTTTAGGGTTATAAAAATTCGTTTAATTAAAATAAATTTATTAATTTCGAAAGCCACACGGTTTGAAAAAATCAAACATCTTTCTGTGTACACGATTCTAAAGATTTTGTTTTATCAAACCATCTTTCGAAAGTCACACGATCTAAAAGAATCAAACATCTTTCCGTGTACACGATTCTAAAGATTATGATTTATCAAACCATCTTTTCGTGTTTAAATGCGTAACATATAAAATTTTATAAATGCACAGTTTTTCCTCCAACTTTTCAGCTAAGGTAGTGATTAAAAGTATTTATTTATTTTATTTTATTTTCCATATTTTTCAAATAATAATAATTTAATTTGGTTAAATATTTTTCTATTTAATTAATTCAAAATCCAAAATTAATTCTCACATTTTTTTCAAGATATCCAATTTTTAAAAAAATAATCTTAAACATGATATTTTGTAAAAAATAAAATATCTAAAGTTTTTCTATTTAATTAAAATTAATTAATTAAAAAAAATTTTATTTTATTTTTTATTACAAAATATTTTAATTAAAGTTAGATATTTGAATTAATTAAATTAATAAGATAAATAAAATCAATAATTATTATTCACGCAATTAAAATATAAAATAAATTAAATGCAAGATACATAAAAATTATTCCGATTTTATGATCCATTTAAAACTCAAAAGAATTTCAGTATCCTGTAACTTTCTGTGTCCTGCTTCTATCAGGATTATTTGATTCTATCGGATAAATCATATTAAAAAATTTAAGCCAATTAAAACAATTCCTGAAAACTGAAACAACCAAAGCCTTTTTTAATCAAAATAAACTTCCAGGAATTGCGCCACTGTTGGGAATCCAGTTGGAAACCGCCACTGTGCTGCACTGTTTGGATAGGAGACCGGCGCCTGGAATTGCTCCTGTTTTTGCGCTATTGATTGGCTGAAACCACTGCTGCCTTGCTTGGAATTAATAGCGCCGCAGACTTTTTCTATTCAAAACAATGCCGCTACAGTGTGCGTTTGGAATTGGCTTGCTGTTTGGAAAATGGGAAAAACCGCTGTATGAAACAGCCTTGGACGCTCACTGTTGCTGCGACTTGCATCTTTTGGACCATTGTGTTCACTGCTGGGATTGGGACTTGCGCCAGCCTGGCGCTCGGGATTGCCTGAAGCTTCCTTTTTTCTTTGAAAAAAAACCCACTGCCGTGTGTTGTTGGAAAACAGCTTGGGACCGCGGCTTGCTGAGAAGGAAACTGGCGCCTGTTGGCTGTGCGCCACTGATTTTGCTCCACAGCTATTGGAAAATCACTTTTGTTTCTAAAAAAAAAAAAGCACTGCTGTTTGCCAAGTTGGGATTGCCGCGGCTTGAAACTGCTTTTGCTCCGATTTTTTGTGTTGCCGGGTTGGGTGCTGCAGCTTCACGTTTTGCTGTTAGGGAATTTTATTCTTCAAAACTGCCGAAACAGTATTTTCATGCTTCAAGCTTCGAGCTTCAACCGAAACAGCTTGTTGCTCAAGAACAGTCTGCCGCCGTCGTGTTCTTCGTTCTTTTTAATTTTTTTTTATTTTGATAACATAAAATTAAAAAAAAATTAGAAATCAAAAAATAACAATTTTTTTTACATTGATCATATATCTCTATAGAGTTTACAATCAATCTAAAAAACTTAATCTATCATGGTCAATTCCCGTAATTAAAAATTAAATTAAATCATCATCAACGCATTCAATCAAATATGAAAATAAAGAATGATCATAAAACCGAGATTAGAACGCCTGCAAAAAAAAGTTAGCACAGTTCTAAATCTACTCGACCCCGATAAACCGTAAACAAAAAATCAAACGACTCTGATACCAATTTTTTAGAGGCAAAACTGCTAAGATCATTATTTTTGTAGATGATTTTCGGTAAAAAAATAACTGGACGGGCAAACGCCAAAACGGGCTCCAGATAAAACTTTTGACGAAAAACGATTAAAATAAAACTGATGCAGCCAAAGTTAATTTAGAAAAATACCTTTTATCGATCTATTCTTCAACTACGATTTGATTTCGAGTTGAAGTTCCAATCATATCTTCTACTGTATTCTCTTACGCGATCCTCGAACGTAGTGTGGACTACGATCATTCGAGAACTCGTACCGGCAGAACCCCGATATATTTTTAAGTCTTGAAAAACAAAAATAATATCATAATAATAATGATATAAAATCATTAAAAACTGGTTTAGCTTACCCGCCTATATATTGGGCTACAGTAGGGACCTGGGGAGTAATTATGAGTTAAACTTTCAGTGAAACACAGACACCTACTAGAGGTTTCAGCAATTAGGAAAAGACATGCAGCGATTTATGCAATTTTCATAAAGCATTGAATTACAGTTTACACCACTAAAGAACTATAATTGCACTCTGACCCATAATCTCAAGATCTTCTTGCATTGAGCTCCTATTATTAAATGCTTATCATTTCTCCTCACGTTAAGATTTTCGATACCCCCAATTAAATTTAATTACTGATAATTTAATTTAATCGGCATCTTGATATTTCTTAAGTGCTTCCGTTTAACTTATTTGATTGCCGAATAATCAAATCCACTTACAGGGTTTGGCCTGTTCAAAACTTATAAGCATCCTTAAGGGAGTATCGTCAATCCTGATCATCGGGACATGGATTCTGTCTATAATTAATATTTACCATATAAATAATAACGCTACTAAACTCATTGGGAATATAGACCCATATAAGATCGCAACCTCTAATGAATTAAAATAATAATATTAAATATACGCAAATCAATAATTATTTCAGGATTAAGAGGATAAACACTATTCATAATAACCTTGGAGTGTGAATTAATTTATATAGTCAGTGCGAAATTAATTACTCCAAATGTTCTGTTCAATACACATAAAATGTACTAGTATAGAGAGTCAAAATAATAGACGATGTTATTATCTGTTCCCCGTAACCAAGACATGCTTACTAAAACTCTGCGCTACAGTCGTATCGATGGTATGTCCATTTTCATCTAAACTGTGAACATAAAACTTATATTATGTAAGAACCTAAAATCTGGGTCTTCTGTG
>JAOTRH010073648.1:0-17702 GCA_034768845.1 Heliamphora exappendiculata | reverse complement strand
GAAACAAGTCATACCTTTTGGCTAATGTGTCAACCTTTGATTGTTCAACATGGGTTAACACTTTCATTTGAAAATAATAATTATTAATCAATTAAAGATAATAATATATATAGAAAATGAATTATAAAAATCGTCAAAATCATTAAAGAAGCCCTTGGGCTAACATTCTTGTTCTTGTTTTGTAGTTTAAGCATGAGTTGAGGTGAGGTTGTAACACATTTGAAAGGGGTTTGAGAGGGAGGATTAGAGAGTTACTTACATGGAGATTTGATCCTAGGGTTGATGAAGAGGATTAGGACTTAGTTTTGATGTCCTCCTTTCTTCCTCTTCTTGATTAACCTCCTTCTTTCCTTCTTTATCTCCCTCACACTCACACTTAACAACTAAATTTTCAGAACTTGGGAGACCCCTTAGTGGTTCGGTCATGGGGTGGTGGTGGTGGGTTGGTTTTATAGAGTGAAGGCTTGGTGGGTGTGATGATGGTTGCAACCAAGGAGGGCTAATGCATGTTTTTCTTTTATGACAAATCTTGTCATCTTGGTCCAAGCATTGGAGGGTTTTGGCTAGGCTAGCGGGAAGGGACAATTTCAGAATTTTGTATTTTATTGATAATATATTTAAGGCTCCATGATGTATTTATACAATAATGTTAGGAAAAGTGCTCAACAATTGACTTTATGTGTGTTTTTACTAACTTTTTGACTGATATAGAGTTAGTTTATTATTTCTAGAGTCAATCTACCATTCTCACCATTTTAGATTTTATTTGCACTATTTAATTATTTATGTGTTGAAGATTTGGTTAGATTAAACTCTTTCACAATAATGTGTCAATTTGGCTTAAATTGAAATTTTGGCATATTAGATTTTACTTGGTTTGGTTTAATATTGTAGTATTTCTATTTTTACTAATTTAATTTTTTTATATTAAATAAATATTATTTATATTTTGATTTTATTTGATAACATTATTTAATTATATTTTCAAATTTGTCATCATGGGACTTCTTTTTAAAATAGCAAAATTTTGACACATGTCTCCGACTCCTACCAACCGGCCATGCAAGGGAAAAAGGGTCTTTTTGTTTGTTTTGATTATTTTGCATTATTTTAATTCAAAATTTAATTGATTAAGTAATTGGGTCAAAGTTTGGGCCAAGTATTTATTTTTAAATTTTTGGTTGGGCTGGGTTTAAGTTCTTATAGGATTGAATTAAATTCTTGTTGGGCTTTAATTAATGTCCATGGTCTCCTATGTTGGGCTAAACTAAAGACTTAGGCCTTGGAATTTTATGTGGGACTTTTTTATTGGGATTGGGCTAATTCTAAATTTTTTGGCATGAGCTTACACTTGGGCCTTATTTCTTTCCTTTCTAGGATCCATGATCTTTTCTTGGATTTAATTGTAGGTCTTTGGCTCTAATTTCATTTAACCACTTCTTATTATATTACTTCTGTCGACTGTCGCCCCTATCCCGATGACCGAAAAAATTGGGCCCTTACACAGAGCTTCAAACTTCTCAAATGTTTGAACGGGCAAAAAGTGCACTGATTTGGTGAGACAATCCACGATTACCCTAGATAGTGTCGTGTCATGATGGTGATCTTGGTAATCCAGAGATGAAATCCATTGTGATGTGGTCCCACTTCCATTGCAGTATCTCTAGAGGTCGAAGGGTTCAAACCGGTATTTGGTGCTCGGCCTTCACTTGTTGACAAGTAAAGCATCTGACCACAAAGTCAGCTACATCCCGCTTCATGCCATTTCACCAATAGTGTCTCTTCAAGTCTCGATACATCTTCGTTTCTCCTAGGTGGACAACAAAGAGTGACTGGTGATGCTCTTTCAGAACGTCTCTTCTTAAATCTTTGAGGTTTGGTACGAAAAGACTTCCTAGGTACGTTAGCTACCCATGCTTATAGACTATCTAACCTGGTTTCGATTCTTCTGCGATAAGATGCCTTCGGATGAATTTAGACTCTTGGTCATGCTTCTAAGCCTCTAGAACTCGTTAACGAAGATTTAATGTTGCCACGGTCATACAAGAATAGGTTTCATCTTTCGATTCTAACTGTTCGAGTTGAAACTCGTTGAGCGTTCCTACCATGTCCCAATCCCTTACTGCTACACATGCCAGTGTATTCCTTGTCTTTCAACTAAGGGCGTCAGCTACTATGTTCACTTTACCTAGGTGATAGGATATGGTGAACTACTAATCCTCTAAGTACTCTATCCATCGACGTTGCCTCATGTGTGAGGTCCTTCTGAATGAATAGGTACTTCAGACTTTTGTGGTTGGTGAAAAGCTCAAACTATTCTCTACAAAGATAATGCCTCCATAACTTTAGTGCGAACACCACTGCTGCAAGCTCTAGGTCACGGGTGGGGTAATTCTGCTCATGAGGTTACAACTGCCTTGATCTATATGCTACTACCTTGTTATTCTGCATCAGCATACACACTAGACCTTCCTTAGATGCATCACAATACACCATATATCTAAACTCTTATTCAGGTACGATCAAGATAAGGGCACTGGTCAATCTTCTCTTAAGCTCTTGAAAAGATGCCTTACACTTATCATTCCAGCCAAACTTCACTCCCTTTTATGTTAACCTCGTCATTGTTCGTGCCAGTTTTGAGAAGTCTTGGACAAACCTCATAATGACCCAGTTTGGACCCTAGTTATAACAACCCAATTTGTAACGACCCGTGTAATGACCCAGCCCAAACCCTAGTATTAGCAACGGTTAACCGACAAGGTCTTAGGTTGCTAAAAGATTAGAAACCCTAACTCACTCCAAAAACTCTAATTTGATTCGGAAATCCTAAAAAGACCTAATACCCAAGAAGAAAAACCCTAATACTCAGAAAAGACTCCTAACATCCTAAATTAAGTAAATAACATAAAATATTAAATTAAAAATCAAACAATTCTCATAATTAGGATAAAATGACCATTTTGCCTATGGTATAACAAAAAGACTTAAAAACTCAAATTTTGGCATATGGACACCCTAAATCAAATATTTAAATACAAGTAAGTAACAAAAGACAAAATAACATAAAAAATGATAAAAATGCCCCTAGTGACCAGCCACATTGAGATTTGTGTCCAAAAAGTTATGTTTTTGCATTTTTAAGTTCAAAAATGAGAAAAAATTGTACGAATTAAGTATTATTATGACCCAATACTTTTTAAACAAGTAATATACATAATAATATAATAATATAAGCTAATAAAAGGAAACAAATCATTATTAATGTTTTTACACACTTAAATAAATCAAAAAGTTATAATTTGTTAAACAAACTTAATTTAACTTAAAAGCCAACACTTATTTAATCAATTACTATAAAAATTATGATAATTTATGAGAACACTAAAGTAATCATAAACTTATTAAAATAATAAGTTTTAGTAAGTAAAAACACCAAAAATATATACCAAATTAATTTTTAAGGCACTTTCTTGCACAATTTGGCACCAAAACCTAAATTGAACAACAAATTAATGCAAAATCAGAAATTTATCTCTCCCAAACTGTCCTAGCTGAATTCCCTAGCTACCAAATCTGAATTTGTAAGCCTCAAAAAGCTCCCACCTTGCCATGCAACCAATGAGAATTAAAGAAATTCAAAATTTGTCTTACAATGCACTTATGGCCTCCACCATCTTTTTCTTTATAAAACAATGCCTTAAACATCTTCTTCTCCTTCATAAAATTTGGTTGAGCGAGAGGAGAGAAACCATAAAGTTTAAGTGTTCTTGAGGAGGAGAAGAGAAAAAAAGAGAAGAAGAAGGAGTATCTAAGGAATGGAGGTCTTTGGAGACCAAGATCACATAAAGCTAAGTTCTTTAGTCATCCACCATTCTTAGGTCCTCAAACAAGTAAGTAAACCTCTAAAAATTTCTATTAATCTCACACAAAAATATCTTTCAACTCATCTCCTTAAACACATTTAAGATCAAGAACCGAAAAATAGATTAAAAAGGCATTTTAGTGAGAAAACTAGGATTGTTCATGATTTTTATGGAAATAAATGAGTTTGCATGGTTGTATTGATGAGATGTGTAACTTTTATAAGTTCTGAAACAATGATATTTGAGTCTAATACACATGCATGAAAAGAATAAGGACCATATATGGTCATACCATGAGCAAGGAGGCTAAAACTCTCAAAGGCCTGATTTTTCTGCATTTTTAACTTTTTGCCCCAAATTTTGGAATTTCATAACTAAATATAAAAATATGATCTAAGTGTGTTCTTTATATCCAGACCTAGATTTTGATGTTATCTTTCATACAAAATGAGTTCAAACCGGTTTTATTAAGTAGAACTTAATATATGACCTTTTTCCAAATTGTGTTAGTTTTTGACCACTCAAACTTGCAGACCTAAAAACCCTTATTTAGAACGAGATATGGGCTTAGGTCAAAACATAATAGTTGTAGATAACACACATAGCTTATTGTCCACAAATAATGAGCCCAAGATATTGAGATTGGATAGGTGAAAACACATCTTAAAGTCACTGTTGTGGATTTGTGAGTAACAGAGCTATCTGCCACATATTTTTGTATGACTAGAAACCCATATTTTTAGTGATCAAATCTGAAAGTGGTTTTCATGAAAAGTGTAGATAATATATTGAACTATTTACTTGACAACAATCATACTTAGATACCCCTGGGTGGTCCCTCAAACCATTTTTAAACTCTCTATTGTAAACAGATTCTGCTATGTGTTTTATAGCTGACTGAACCTATTTTACAAAATGACTTATATCTCTAACTTGTTTCAAATAACTATCCTTATAAATATTAATAAGACTTGTAGGGGACATATTAAACTAGAACATATCCAAAAATCAAACCGGTAAGACTTGATTTGATACCCAAAATTTGAGATTAACTGAGACACTTTTTCTATACTTTTCTCTAAAGTGCTGGACCATTTTCACTTAAATGAAATTATTCACTTATTTGTCTTAGGACTTGACCTTAGTGTTAAATATAAAAGTTGTAGAAAATATTTTTATTTAAATGCTTTCCAAAAACCAATACTTAATTCCATGTCTAGATACCCTAAAACCCTTATGTCGTTTTTAAGTTAGTACTTGAAAGTTAGCCTCTAAAGTTGTTAAGTATGTTATTGAGCACCCCTTGTTGTGAGACCCAAGATTTGTGTTTTAATTGATTTGAAATGGGTGATTAATAATTTAGAATGAATATGCGATGATTAGAACCTATGCTATTAAATTTGAGCCATGTCTTATGAATTGTAAATTGTGCTTCACATACTTGCACTTCATGCTTTAATGAGTTGTACCATGTGCTATGCCATGCTTAGTTTAATGCCATGCTATAAGTAGTTGTACTTGAAATGCATGTTGTATGCCATGGGCATTGTCACACTTACATCCTAGCATGTTGGAGTCCATTCTGTATATATTATTGCGGGTTGGGATATGTTGGAGTTGTTCTACTTCTCGGTTCTGAGTCTAGGTCATCCTTAGTTACCGATCTTGTAAATGTTTGGGATGTATTCCTTGTGTACACCTTGGGTGCATCCTCGGTGTATGAAAATTGATTATCATGAAAATTGTTAGGTACCACGGGTTCGTCGCTAGTGTTCTAGTTTCGATGGCTTAGACTTTGGGTTGACACCACGCAAGCATCCCGGATCTTATGGTGGGGTTATTTATTATGCTCACTATTGGTTCAGAGAATGTGACCCTTATTATATTTGCTAGTCTGGAGAATGTGACCTGCCTCCATGCTATTGCCATTTACAGTAAAACAGCTGTGGCATGAAGGCCAGCGAAGGATTTACTAGTGGCAACGAGGCCCAAGGATAGGTTTAGTGATTAATTACCCATAAAGTTTGCTCTGGTAATTCTCGGCATGAAATTTATGTTATGATTCTGGGTATGTATCGGGTTGAACATTTGCATTGCTTCTATGGTATCACATACTTGCATGTTTATTCTCCTATCAGCTTGCCATGTTATAACCTGTCAAATTTTTTGGTCTCGTTGACTTTAAAATGTACTAGTTGTTAAATGATATGCGTTGTGGAATATTTTATACTGTGATATTGGTTATAAGCTTTAAAGTATTTTCTACTGGACTTTGGCACATGGCATTCATGCCACAGGTGAAGAAGATGATATCTTTGAAGAAGAGGTCCCTGAAGGAGAAGAAAGCTACGATTACTAGTGTGAGTTCCAGGGACAAGAGAATCCCGACGATGCTTGCAGAAGATTAAAGTCTTCTCTTTTTTGTTCTTTTTGTTTAGTTTCCTGGTGCATATCGTAAATTTTGTAAATTTATTGTGAAACTATAAATGCTATGTACTTGTGATTAGTTCAAAACTGTTAATGATATAATATTTATGATATGTAATTATGAATGAATGGCTAGAATATTCTATTTATTTAACTTATAGATGTCCCGACGTGCCCAGGAGGACGAGGCGTCACAAACCTTCGATAATACCTAGCTAGTCCTAGAAAACTACAAACTTGAAAGACATTTTGGGGTGGTTTCCATTCCAAAACAGCCTCAACCTTGGTTTAGTCCATGGCTATCCCTTCCTTGGACACCACATGTACTAAAAATTTCACTTCGTGCAACCAAAACTCACCCTTATTGGCTTTAGCATAGAGTTGTGAATCTCTCATCTTTTGCAAAACAATCCTTAGATGATGTTCGTGCTCCTCCTCGATTTTCGAATACACCAAGATGTCGAGGTAACACTGAAGAAGCTTATCCATTAGGCTCATGAAGACTCCTGAAGAAGCTTATCCATTAGGCTCATCTATAAAACCAACTACGAACTAGTCGAGGTAACACTGAAGAAGCTTATCCGTTAGGCTCATGAAGACTCGTAGGGAGTTGGTTAATCCGAAGGGCATAACCATGAACTCGTAATGTCCATACCACATTCTGAAGGCTGTCTTTAGGATGTCTTCCTCCTTGACTCGAAGCTGGTGATAACCTGACTGAAGGTCAATTTTTGAGAAACAAGATGATCCTTAAAGCTGGTCAAAGAGATCGTCTATACGGGGTAAGGGATAGCGATTCTTGATCGTCACTTTATTTAACTTGCGGTAGTATATGCTAAGTCGTAAGGTTCCATCCTTTTTCTTGGCTAACAAAGCTGGTGCTCCCCACGGTGACATACTTGGGGGGATAAAACCCTTACTAAGCAACCCCTGAAGTAGGTGTTTTAATTCCTTTAGTTCGGCGGGAGCTATCCTATGAGCTGTGATCAAAATCGCTGCGGTTCTCAGTTGGAGTTCAATCGAAAACTCAATCTCTCGATGCGGGGGTTGTCCAAGCAATTCATTTGGAAACACATCTTCATATTCGCATTCCACTCGCGGTAACTCAAGGGTTAACAAAGCGTTAGTACTAGCAAGCATACAAGCTAACCTTTCCACGAAGTTACTTAACCTACATATTTTTGCACTACTCGGGGCCAGGGTCTCGCGCCGTTCTCCTTGAATCCGTACGATAGTGCCATCCTTTGGTCGTGTCCATATCTTCTTGTATCGATAATCAATGATAGCATGATGTCCAAAGAGCTAGTCCATTCCGAGAATCACGTCATAACAGTTAAAATCCATGACTCTCAGGTCGCACATCATAGGGGTATCGGTCACTCAAAACGTATAAGTCCTGTAGACGGAGTCTACACGCACCTGATCTCTTAAGGGTGTTGCGACTCTTAGGGTCTGATCTAATGCTTCGGGTTTCAAGAGCATGGATAGCATGCAGGCCAGAGATATGAAAGAATGGGATGCCCCAGAATCAAACAACACTTTCACTAAGGTATTAAACAACACGAGCATACCTTGCACTATTTAAGTGTCCTCTATTTCCTCCTCCTATAGGGCAAAGACGTGTCATCCTACAGGTCAATTTTCATTGTTGTTCTTGGCATTTCAAGGTCTCATTCCACCGTTCTAACCTCCCTGGGGTTTCTAGTTCTTGTTAAGCGGTGGCTGGTTTGGGGGTTCCCTCCACTTATGAGATTGACTGACCGGGTTTCTCTAGGCAAGGCGTGGACTCTCAGACCTCTTATACCCTAGTTTGAGACACTCATAATAAACCATCGACATTGTAGAGAAGTCCCTTGGTCGCCCTTATCTATCCTTCTGATGGTATGGCTTCTTGGGGATAAAAGCTTAGTTATTCTTCACAGATCCTCCATAACTAGTTCTTCCTTTCCTTTGGCTCCAGATCTTCCTCGAGTCATCTAAATTGGTCTCAGCGAGCAATGCAGCTCAAACTATTTGCGTGTAAGTTAGGAGTTGTAGGAAAATCACTCTCGCTCAGATAGACGGTTCCAAGCCCTACTCAATCTTTCATGCCTTTGACTCTTCATTTGGTATAAGAGTAGCAGCAAAACGACTTAGCTCTTCAAAGTGGTTAACATATTGGGTTACTATCATTGAGCCTCATTTAAGTTGCAGAAACTCTCGGATCTATCCCCGTCGGAAGGGGGATGGGAAATACTTTTCCAAGAACAAGTCTTTAAACTGGTCCCATGTCAAGGTTGTTGCATCTTGGGTGTTGTTGATCATGGACCACAATTGATCCGCCTCTCCTTATAACAGATGTGGTGCTAAAGCTACCTGATTTATGGTTAAAGACAAACTGCCAAGATCATTGATTTGTATACGATTTTTTGAATAAAATAAAACTAGATGGGCAATTTTCAAAATGGGCTCTAGATAAAAACTTTTTGATGTCGAACAATCAAAATAAAAAAAACTTATGCCACTATAGTTAATTTAGATTAATACCTTTCGGTCGTTTCATCAACTGGTACTGGCAGAACCTGGACAACCTTAGTATTGAAAGGTAACTTATGAATTTAGTTCAGCCTACCCACATATTTATAGGCTACAACAGAGACCTGTAGAGTAATTATGAAATAGACTTCTAGTGTGACCCAGATATCCTTCCAGCTGATTCTAAAAGTATACAATCCTCTTAGCGATTTCTGTAATTATGAAGACCTTGTAGTGATTTTTGCAATTTTTATAGAACACTAAATTACAGTTCATACCATTAAAGAACTGTAACTGCACTTCTAGCTATAATCTTAAGACCTAATTACATTGAGCTCCTGTTATTAATTGCTTAACTCTTCTCTCCACGTTAAGATTTTCAATACCCATCAATTAAATTTAATTACTGACAATTTAATTTAATCAGCTTCTTAAAATTCCTTGAACTCTTCCGCCTAACTTATTTGATTACTGCATAATTAATTCCATCTGTAGGATTTGGCCTAGTCAAAACTTATAAGCTTCCTTAAGGCGGCATCGTCAATCCCGAACAATTGGGACGTGAATTTTGTCAATAATTAATATTCACCATATAATTAATACCGCTATCCAACTCACCAGGACAATTGACCCATAAAAGATCACAACCTCTAATGAATCAAAATAACGAATATTAAATATACGCAAATAATAATTATTTGGAGATTAAGAGTATAAACATTATAATAACCTTGGGGTGTGAATTAATTTGTATAGTCAGTATAAAATTAATTACCCAAACGTGGTCATATTCAATACACAAAGTATACTTGCATAAAGAGTAGGAACAATAAACAACGTTATTATCTTGGTTCTTCGTAACTAAGACAGGCCTACTAAAACTCTGTGCTATATTTGTACTGATGGTTTGTCCAATTCCATCTAAACTGTGAACAAAACTTATATTCTGCACGAACCTATAATCTGATCTTCTGTGTGTAAGCTGTACTCGACACACCAGATTAAATATTATACAGAAAAAAGAACAACCATGCATAACATTAAAGAAATGATATTGCATTCATTACTTATTAAATTTCTCATAAAATGAAAAAATTAATTTTAATAAAAACAAAATTAAATACTAAACCCAACAAAATTCATGATTTTTAGTATATAACCCTGACATCTACCTTAGCTTGAACTCCCATTAAGTTGAATAACTTCTTAATGGTCTTTAGCCATTCCTCAGCTATCCCCCGTTCAGCACCTCCCTTAAACATTGGGGCTCGCTGCCTACCTAACTCCGACAAGAACCACGCCCGTTCATGTACATGTGGGCGATTGATGCAAGCGGCAACCTTTTGCAAAACTTGAGCTAACCCCGGTGCTTCGTCGTTTACTGACCCATTAGCTTGTCGGTTGTTTAGTTATCTACCGGTTATCCTAGGATAAAGAAAAGGAGAATGTTATGGTTTTGAGGGTTGCTTTAGTTCTTGATTATTTCTTATATTTTGAGATCTTGTGGAGTTAAATTTGAGATTGTAAGATAACTTGTGGAGATTTTGGCAACAAACACTTGCATTCCATAACAACCAGATTCAAGTACATAACCAATACAGGGTTTCAAAAGCGCACAAAACACTCATACATCATCCAAGTTGAAGGAAAATACGATGCCTAACACATTAAAGCCTAGCTAAAATAGATGTGGGTAGAAGTGACGAACGATTGCCTCGCGTTCCCATGTCGCTTTGTTAATCCCGTAACAATGCCACTACACCTTGACATGCCAAGTGTTGGCCGGTTCCATACGCATCCCACTGGTTATTGCCACAGGGATTTCCACATACGTTTCCGGGTTGTTGAAGTTATGGAACCTTCGCATGGATTTGACACTTATGGCACATTCGCATAAACTGTATACAATCCATCTCCATTATCATCCAAAAATACTCTTGTTGTAGGATCTTCTTGGCTAATATATTCCCACTCAAGCGAGGCCCACAGACTCCTGCATGTATTCCTTTCACCAAGTCTTGGCCTTCTTCACTATTGACACATAGCTTATTGACTTTAGAATACTCTTATTTGTACAACTTTCCCCCACAAATGACAAACTGTGCATATAATCTCCTTATTGCACTTTTGTCATTTTTACTAGAAAACTTGGCATATTCTCCATTCTCCACAAAATTTTGAATATCGAAGTACCAAGGGAGTTCGGCTGTATTTTCTTCGATTGCTGTCGTCATCTCATATGGTAATTTTCTCTTCTACTCAATTATTAGTGGCCTCACCTGACCTCGGATGATATGCCAGTAATTGATGCTAGAGTAGCCAGTGTGTCAGTGAACTTATTCTGCAGTCTCAAAACATGGATGAAGACCACTTATTCAAATCATGGTATCAACTTCTCCAGCTCTTGATGGTAGAGAATTAGTGTTACATCCTTAACCTTCCATTCTCCTCTTACCCCTGAGACTACCAATGCCGAATGTTCGATGACTTCCAGTTTCTTTGCTTCTAGTTCTAGGGCTGCATTTAACCTAACTAAGAACAGTTCATACTCGGCTTAATTGTTGTTAACTTTAAAATTGAGTTTCAAAGACAGGGGAACATGCGACTCGTTTGGAGTAACAAGGAGAACTCCAATTCCATAGCCATACTAATTGGATGCACCATCAAAATACAGAGTCCATTTGTTGTCCTTGACTCCCATGAGCTGCTCATCCAAAAATTGAAACTCGACGTCTTCGTTTCCTTTGATTGGTTAGTCTGCTAGAAACTCTACTATCGCTCTGCCCTTTACTGACTTTTTGGTGACATACCTAAGATCAAACTCTAGCAGCAATAACAACTACAAGGCCAGCCTTCCTATTAGTGCCAATTTCTTGAACAAGTACTTTAACGGCTCCATTCAGGAAATTACATTGACTGTGAAAGATAGCAAGTAATACCTTAGTTTTCGAGAGGCCCAAATCATAGCTTAGTATGTCTTCTCTAGTAGCATATATCACATCTCAGAGCCGATCAACTTCTTGCTCAAGTAGTAGTCTGCCTTCTCAATTTCAGTTTCTCCTTCTTGTGCTAACATGCATCCCAAAGCCTAGTCAGTCACTGACAAATAGAGAATCAGTGGCCTATTAGACTAGGAAGGAGCTAGAATAGGTGGGTTTTACAAGTACTGACGTACAGCTTCAAATGCATCTTCGCATTTTTGATCCCATTCGAACTTAACCCCTTTCTTCAACAGGTGGAACAACGGCTCACTAGTGGTTGTCAGCTTAGCTATGAACCGACTGATGAATTGTATCTTGCCCAGAAAGCCCCTGACTTCTCATTCGATCTTTAGAGGAGGCATTTTTATGATCTCTTTAATTTTTGACATATCAATCTCGATGCCCCATTGAGTATTCATCAATCCGAGCATTTTGGCTGTTGTAACCCCGAAGGCGCACTTTTATAGGTTGAGCTGCATCTTATATTTTTTGATCCTTTCAAAGAACTTCTGCAGTGCTACAATAAGGCCATCCCGATCATTGGACTTCATTATCTTATCATCTACATACACCTCAACTTCCTTATATATCATATCGTGCAGTAAGGTGGTTGTAGCCCTCTGATAGGTTGCCTCTGCATTCTTCAAACCAAATGGCATCACACAAAAATAATAGGTGCCCCAAGGTGTAGTGAATGTGATCTTTTCTCTGTCTTCAGGCTCCATTGAGATTTGATTATACCCGGAGAAGCCATCCATAAACAACAAGAGGGCACGCCTTGCTGTACTGTCCACCAAGACATCAATATACGATGGTGAGAAATCGTCCTTTAGGCTTTCTTTGTTGAGATCCCAAAATTTCACATAGACTCGGATGCGTCTATCCTTCTTTAAGACTGGGACAATGTTAGCCACCCACTTCGGGTATTCGGTTACAATGAGAAAATCAGCGTTGATATACTTGGTGACTTCTTTTTTAATCTTTAGTGCCCATTCTGGCTGTATTCGTCTCAATTTATGTTTGACCGATTTGGCATTGGGATATAAAGGGATGTGGTGTTTGACAATCTCGGGATCAATACCAGGCATATTCTCATAAGACCACAAAAGACATCTTTGAATTCTTTTAATAAAGTTATTAATTTCTTACGTTCAACTAGAGATAATGAAGAATCGATTTAGACAATTTGTAGATTAGTTTCATTACCCATATTAATTGACAAAGTTTTTTCAGTTATAAGTTGGGTGTGCATTTAATTTTTTTTTTTTATTAATGCTTTTATTTCTTTGGGGACATTCCCATCGAATTAAAAATCATCAGAAAGCATATAAAATAAATCAAACAAAGAAGAGAAAAAAAAATCTCAATGATTTTATTGCTGTTAAAAAGATACGAAATTAAAAATTTAAAAACAAAGGGAGAGGAGGATGCACGTACAAACGTGCCCTAAGACTCGACATCCAGCTTGTTAGAACCTAGCAAAAACCCACACAACCTAGATTCAGACTCAAAACATACATCTTGCAAATTACAATACTCCAAAGACCAATTTTTAACATCTTCTGATGCCACGTCCATAATAAGCCTGGTATAATCAGATCGTGCGTCGTAGCCCATCATCAAGCAATCCTAGTCTGTTATGCGCATCTTTTTACTAAACAAAGCTTCTATACTGATGTCGTCTAGATCATCTGCCCAATCTTATTTCCCTTGAATCTTCTTTTCATTTTCCTTTTCAACGGCTTCCTTCTCTAAAGCAGATAGTTTGTGACTGAAGAAGATCTCTAGCCCTGGTAGCCTTTGGCTAGTCTCCTCATCAAACCATGGTTCTAGAAAACCACATTAAGGAAAGTCTTCACCCTCATTGACAAAGTAACCATTTAATGTGCTGGAGTATCTGACATTCTTTCCTTTCTGTCCCTTCCTTGGTTCTTCTAAATCCTCTTTTATTGGTTTATAACCTAGACCAAAATGTTATGAGCTCGATAACACCTGGATAGGCTCTGGAATTCCTTGTTGTTGACGTCTGAACCTCATCCTCAAGAAATAAGACACACGCCTCATCATCATGATAGCATAGGGGTTAATATAGCTTCCTTCCTCTTTCAAGAGCATCTGTACTATGTGAGCCTCATTAAACTGGAAACCACTCAGAAATACATCTCCCTCTTTGTGTTGAACTTCCAGAAGAGTGGAGCCGTCCTCCATCAGAGGTTGGATGTTGTCCTCCTCGTGAATAGTTAACACTACCCCATTTTTAATTAGTTTCAATTTTTAGTAGAAGGTAGAAGGTACTGCTTAAACATTTGGATCATAGAGCCATGGTCATCTTAGCAGCAGGTTGAAAGACACTGGAACATCCAACACATGAAATTCTATAGAAGTCTCTAATGGCCCAATCGATATAGAAAATGACGCCAACCCAAGTATATCTCGCTTCGTATTATTATACCCTCTAACCCCTTAGTTTCTAGGCATGAAGTGATCCGACTTCATTCCTAAACAGATTGTTATTCGAAGTAGGAAGACATTCAGTGCCGACTCGTTATCAATAAGGGTAATCAGGACCTATTTTTCTAAGCACTTAATGGTGATATGTAGGGGTTTATTATGATTTCTTCATTTTAGCAGCCAATCCTTATTAGAAAAGAAAATTACCTTAGGCTCTATAGCTGGCAAAATAAGCCATATCAACTGTTTTGAGGTCGTGTCCATCGAGACGTTTACTTTATTTAGAACGTTCAGTACAGCCTGTTGGTGCTTGTGTAAAGCCATCAACAGACCCCAGATGCTGATGTTATTGGGTCTTTCTCAACTGCCTTAGCACAGCATTATCTTCCTCTTCCTGCTTCTTATCTTTCCCTTTTCCACTTGCTTATCCTCTCTTTAGCTGAGTTGGCTTAAAGTTCCATTCACTCCTGGTCAGGTGCTCAACACCTTCCTTCAAATCCTATAAACCTAGCATGATGTTTTTAGTCTATTTGACCTTGACAATGTATGAAGAACTCTCAAATTCTCACAAATCATCTAAATCGCTGCACTCTGGCCTTCCTTACCTTTCTTTCTAATCTTCAATTGCCTAAGTATTGTCGACATCATCATTCAACCCCCATATGTCTTCTCCTATGTGTTGGCCTAATAAGGTTTCAACCCATTTTAATGATAACAAACTAAAACTTCTAATTGTGCAAATTGAGTGTGTTCACAGAAATTCAATGCAATAAGCACAATTGAAACCGCAAAATGAAAGTCATGAAACATGAAGAACGTATTCAAATGGCTATGATCCATGAAGCACTTAAAGACTAGAAGAAAGGACTTGAAGAAATTTTCTAACTGTAATGCACTAAGATCTATGTAAGTTTACATGCCATTGGTTATATTTGTGAAAACTCATAGGTGACCTTAGTTGGACTGTAGGTGCTTAATATTTTACGAAAAATTATTTTCAAAGTATAAAATGTGTTTCAAAATGTTTCAAAAGAAATTTGGCTAAAAATATGCAAAAAGAGAAGAAAATTAATGTGAGAGCGTGACCCGTTTTCTTTTTTGGCGTTTTTTGACGCGTAGTTTATCGTTTTCATTATAGCACATTTATATGCATTTTGTGCAAGATCGGGCTTAGACATACATGTGGGGTTGGTTCCCAGGGACCGTGGGGCGTTGTGGTGCAAATTTAAAAAAAAAAAAAAAGATATTTTCACGAGCCTATAAATATCTAGCCTTAGATATTTTCAAAGAAAATTTTTCATCTCTTTAGCTTTTGATAACCCTAAAAAGCTTTGCCTTCCCTCTAACTTCTGGGAGCCTAAGGCTTGGTTTTTAACGATCAAATAGCAGATCTTTAGTATCCTCGTAATGGGCTACGCATTCATCTGGACAGAATCTCGTTCCGACAAAGTTTATTTTTCACGTGGTTTGAGGCATCAAGTTTTTGACTCAACGAGGTAGGATCTTAGACTTTCATATCTTACAAGGGTGTTACGTGTAACTGTATCTGTTTTTACCATTTAAAAATACATGAAAATTTAATTTTATGCTTTAGAAAGTTAGGTTTTGGTTCAAAAATCATTTTTGGTTGTTTTGGGTTGGATGAAATGCGTTTTGAGGTGTTTCTTTCGGTGTTTTTTGTGATTTTGGGATTGGGTATGTTCGAGGGTGTCGAAAAAGAGTTTGGTTGCTTCGATTCCAGGTTTAGAAGGGTTGTTCCAGTGGCGAGAATCAGTTACCATCGTGATTCTGTCGACTGAACTGGGTGGTTCAGTTGACTGGGTCAACAGTAAGGTTGTTCAGTCGACTGGACTGAAGTGTTCAGTCGACTACTTGGGTTTGGGCTTTCTATTTCTTTTCCAGTAGCTTTTTAAGTGACTGAATTATGGGGTTCAGTCGGCTAAAGTGTTGTTGGGGTTATTTTGGTTGTTTTGTGGGGTCGTGTTGTGGCCATAGGGGTCATGTTGTGGCCTCAGGTGTTTTCTTTGGTCTTGTTGTTGTCCTCGGGGGTGACATGCATGGTTACATGCAAGGTTTTGGTGCGTGGTTAGATGCGTGGTGTTTGTACATCGTTGGGTACAGGACGTGTTTGGGTTTGAGGTTCTTTTTCTAAAAAGGGGGTTTTAGGAAAAGATGGAGTTTCGCGGGAACATTTATGAAAATTGTGTTGTGGGAGGTTTGGAGTTGACCTTTAGGTTAGGTTTTGTTTTGTAGGTTGTTGGTTGTCCGGGTAAGAAGACAGGTCGTCCAGGTGAGTGGACGTCAGGTCGTGAGGCATGTGATGTCATGATGGGTTATGTGGCAAGCATCGTCGTTATCTGAAAGGTAGTGTTTATACGTGATTTTGTGCTTTTAAAACTTTAGTTTTGTTCATGCATGTTATAGGACGGATATGTGTTCCTTGTGTATATAAAACACTAGTTTTATTTATATGTGTGTGTGATAACGATGGATGAAAAAGTGGTCCGATGAACGTTAGCTTTGGTTAACGATAGACAGAAAAGTGGTTTGGTAAATGTTAACTCTGGTTAACAATGCATGTGTGTGCGTGGGAATTGAAGGGACAAAAAAGTGGTCCAAACGATGCATCTATGTGCGGGTATCTGAAGGACGAAAAGGTAGTCCTGAAGAGGCATGTGTTGCCTGACGAGTGTTGCACGTGGTGTGTTATATGGGTTACGTATGTCACGTGAGTTGCATGTGTTACATAGGTTAACTCTGGTTAACAGTATAGTGCATGGGGCCATGGTTCCTCAGTGGAAACTCGAGGTTATATATTTGTTTTACACGAGGGGCTCGTGAGAGTCATTGCGTATGTATATCGGTGTTGCATGAGGGGCTCGTGGGAGTTGTTGTATATATATCTGTATTGTCTATGGGGCTCGCGAGAGTTGATCTTTGCATGTAAAGTATGGTAACATATTTATATGTATATGAAACCATTCTAAAAATGTTTTTAAGCCTTCTGGGAGTCGTGACGTAAAACTATTTTCAAACTTGTTTTGAGGCTCGGGCGAGTCATAACATGCTTATTACATTTGCTAGCATGTTTAGCTTTTATTTTATGTTTATCTAGTTTCTGCTGAGCTTTAGCTCACGGTGCGAGATTTGAAATATTTTTCAGGTACCGGTCACGCTGGTTGATTTGGAGGTGCCAGATGGGCAGAAGATTTGTAGTCTTTCTTTTTGTTTCTTTTGATCCATGTATGTTTGCAGGTTTTCGGTGATGGAACCGTGTGTTATTGTTAGGAATGTATACTGAAAAGCCTTGCTTTTTCGATTTTTTATTCTTGATCCCTGGCATATTAATGAGAAACATTTGAGATGTTTTTGCATTCGTGGTTTTCATATTTATATTTGTGATGAATGAATGCATAGTCCGTATATTCTGTCCAGTATTTGACTCGGTGCATGCTACACGGAA